>VZTH01003435.1:487919-542905 GCA_013397815.1 Aleadryas rufinucha | reverse complement strand
CTGCTGGCTCAGATTCAACTTTCTGCTGCCCAGGACCCCCAGGTCTCTTTCCATGGCACTGCTTTCCAGTGTCTCATTCCCCAGTCTGTCCATACATCCTAGATTGCCCCATTCCAGGTGCAGAATCTGGCACTTGTGTCTGTTACTCTTCATACAGCTGGTCATTGTCCAGTGCTCTAATTTTTCAAGGTCTCTCTGCAGGGCCTGTCTGCCTTTGAGGGAGTCAACAGCTCCTCCCAATTTAGTGTGACTAGAATAACAACCCAGACAAACTTCCCAATACAGGCTTTCAGACTGGCATCCTGGGCAATATCCTAGGCTAGCTTTTACTGTCACTTTACAGACATGTTCTTTCTAATTTTTCCTCATTTCACTTCAATAGTTTGTGAATAGCTGGTTTTAACCTCGCAGTAAAAGCCAAGAGCTGTGTATGATGTCCTCAGCCTCAGCAGATTACCTTGATTTTTGCCACACAAAAATCTGTCTGTGACTGATCTGTCTGTTGCATTCCCCATTTGCTGCCTGAGAAGTGATTTGTCCCTACCTGTGCACTCTGACCTATGATATCCAGGTCCTGAGAGCTTATGGGGTGGAGGCTACCTTAATAACCACAGGCAACCAGATAATTTTTGCATGAGGATCCCAATTTAGGTTTGTCCTTAAAAATGCAATATGTAAATTTTATGAAATGTCACAGGTTTAAGTCAGTGTAAACCTACTGAAATCAATGAGGTTATTTGGATTCACAGCATAAGGGCTGACTCCATCCATGCTTGGACAACAAAACTTCCCAGTTCAAGCAATGGTGCTTCTTTGATTTTACTGTTTAAGAACCAAACTTATTAAATATTTTAAGGAATTACCTTGGCATGAAAGGAAGAAGGGAGACAATGACATTTGTGAAGAGGCAGTGCTGCACAGTGTAGGGACAGACTGTGCTACAGCAATCCAAAGTAGACCAGGCTCTGGGAATGACTGGGAGGAAAAGCCTGGCCAACATGAAGAAAATAACTTTAATTTAGACTCGTAAATTGGGGGAGAGTGGGGTTGGTAGTGATCTCCATTAGTGCAGCAAACATTAGGGATAAGGATGGTGATTAAGCTCAGGGATCACCCAGCTGGTGTCACCAGTTGCTCTGCCAGAGCAAACAGGCTGCTCTGCTCAGGAACAGCTTCAGACTGAAAATGAAATAGTAATTCTGGCCTGTTAGAGCAGGCAGGGTCTGAAAAGGCTCCCTGAGGAAGCAGAGCAACAAAAAACACCCGTGAGTTTGAAGATGGGATTGCATTTGACTGTGAGAGGGTGGGAGGGAAATGGTGAGCAGCTGTGAGGTCCCTGCCCATTCTCCACATTTCACATGCCCCCTGGCACCCACAGTCAGGATCTGCTCTGCACAAGGGGTACTCACAGCCCTTTCTATGCAGTGTTCAACCATGCTAACAAAAGTCAGTCCCTTCTGCAGTTGGTTTGGCCTTTAAACACTCACCCACCAGCCACTGGGCTGTCCTGAGGAACCACATCCTGAGGCATGGAACACAAACTGGGTTCAGACCAGTAGCACTGGAGTGAGTGGCTGTGTTGTGATGCCAACGCCCTGCATCTTCCAGCTCCTACAAATCCACCTCCTTGTTGGTGAGTGTGGACCCACATTGATACAGTTTTTTTTCATGAACAACCTCTTTTTTGTCTCCAGGTGTACTGCCTTTTAATTTATTATTATTATTAGCTGATAAAAAGTCTGGAGATGTGTATTAAAGACCTGTGCACCTAACTAAGTCAGTAATAACACATCAGTTTATTTTTTCTTTTTTCAAATGAGAAAAGCTTCCTGTCAGGCCCTCTTAAATCATAGAGAAGATAAGCTTAATAAAAATTAAATCAATGTCAAGAAAACAAGCCTATGGGTAATGGAGTGCTCAAAGAGGTCCTGGGGAGAGAGCTGCACTTATGTTTTCGGTCAGGTAGAGCTTGTGTTTCAACATTAAACTCTTAGTTGTATCAAAACCAGCCCTTGTTTCCATTGAAGTCATTAGTAGCTGTGCTCAGTTGATAAATAGGTTATTTAAAGGGGGTGCTATTAAAATAATCTACAGCAAAGCTCAAAACACACAGATTCTCACTCAACAAATGCTTGGAAATATTCAGTGTGTGTTTTTCTCAACTGCTTCTAAAATTTGGATGTGTTATGAAGCGTATTTACACTTACTATGATGGCAGCATCATCTGACAGTCTTTTTCTAAATGGACCTTTGCAATAGACTGGGAAATCCCTGTGATGAGGCATTAGGTGAGCAATAGCTGCCCACAAGCAACTAAACAATGTAAAAGCAGCAGGTTGGGCTGAACAGATACTGTGGTCTGATAAATGAGGTGTCTGTGCTGTGTTCCTACTAACAGTATTAACAATCACTAGATGGTAAAGGAGGAAAAGGACTTATTTCAACCAGTGTTTTAAGTACAAAAGCAGGTGGAATTGCTTTAAATTTGGTCCTGATGTAGAAACTCTGTCTTGTAACTGAAAATAAATGACCAGAGAGATGCTGAATGGTACAGTGATGCTTCTGGTGGATCACTCTGACACGAGCCAGGATGAGGAGGAATGTTGAGAAAACATGGAGAAGGCTCTGTTTCCTTCTGGGTCTAATTATTTATAGCTAGCTGAAACAGAAGCTCTTCCTGCCCCTCATGCCTTCCTGCACCGTAGTACATGGGACATACCAGGCTCAAGTCTGGCCAAAAATGTCATGGCCCTGGCTCATGCATCCTGCCATTTGTTTGAGTTGGACCATGCTGTTGTGGCACATGAAGATGTTATTTCCTGGGAGCTCCTTCTGGGCCCTGGTAGGATGCTGAAGGGAGGCTGGCATGTACCCTGGCCCCTGGTAGGATGCTGGAGGGAGGCTGGCCAGCCAGCTCCCTGCAGGCCAGCAGATGCATGAGGGGTTTAGGCGTCTTATAGGCGAGACAAGCACTACTTTCTCTTGTCTGAAGATCTTCTTCCTTCCTCTCTCCCTTCCTGAGACAGACAAAAGTATGTAAAATGCCAGGGCCTGTTCTCTGCAGGGGGGATAATGTCTGTCTCGTTTCTGCTTCCCATGTAAGTGGGAGTCATGGGTATTACTAGACTTCATTTCATGTAAGGTAATTTACCTGCCAACTTTTGAATGTGAAGATCTTGTTATCCTGTTCTACAAAAAGAGTCTATATTTTAAAGTGATCTTTTTCTCCAGTTAAAAATCACACCAAATAGTTTAGATTTTGCTTTAAACATGCTAGGGGTTAAGCATTCAGGATAATAGTTCTGTTATACCCAACACTACTTACAGAGGATGAAGAAGCTCTTCAGTAGTTATGCCACTGCAGGAACACTGAAGAACAGGAGCTTGTTACCAGCATTATCCAAACAGTAACAGAGTCCAGAATATCCTGAGCCTGGTATAATCAGCCACAAGAGAGTGATTAGTGAGAGCTACAAGAATATGAACACTAGTGCATGTTAATCAACCTGCCTTCGAAATATATAAGGAAACAGAATATAAATTGGACATAAATTCCTTCTTGGGGTCACTTTGAAGTGCCTCTGGACCCAAAGAAGAGTGTGGCCAGGGTATTTTCCAAAGGCCAGGTTAACATGGATGCCAAGAATACAGACACAGATCTGGTAGCACTCAGTGCAGATGAGAAAACTGCTTGCTTAATAAAGAGAAAAAAGTTGCAGATGAAACCAAATATCTTCCTCAAGTGGACGATGTCAGGGTAGTGGTGTGTGCCTGTTTTCTGCATCGCTATTTTTGGACCCAGCCGCCCTTCTCCCCTGGAACTGACTCACCTCTGCAGGAAAGCCTCTTCCCGCCCCAGGCAGTTGTCTGCCTTTTCCTTCCATGGCTTCTGATTTCCTTCTAAGGGTTTGCACCAAACCTCACATACAAACAATTTTAGAGCATGACCACTGTGACTGTTTTTACACGGAGAGACCTGAGCCAAAGAAAACAATAAATGCTTGAACTCTATCCTGTTAATCAGACCTCAAAGCATGATTACACCGAATCTTGTAAACCCCAACAAGTAATTCCTCTTATCCTTGCTTTGCGTACTTGGATGGCCAGGCCCAGACAATTCAAGTTATTTTCCCCAAATTCATGCTGTGTAGCAGGCCAAGGAATAGATTTTAGATCTAGACATTTGTAAGCAGCCCAAGACTGAAGGGATGAGTTTTCAGTCAACATCAGCTCAGAAGCTGGTCTGAGATGTCCCTTCTCAGTGCCTCCACTTAGATTGTAGCAGGAGATAAAGTAGGGCAGGAACCCTCTGAGCACAGAGGAGACACAAACCTTTCTCTCAGCAACACTGTAGTTATGCTCTCTACAATAAAAAACTGTTCTTTCATGTAGAAGATAAACCCCAGTGATTTAGGAAGCCAGCAGACACCATGTTGCACAGCCTGATGGGACTGGGCATGCTAAAACAGAGCCCATTCAGAATCTCCAAGGACCTTTTGCAGAAGATCCTTGTGGTGAATCTTTCCTTCAAATTCCCAAATAAAATGGTCTTAAAAAAACCAGGCTGCAGAAAACAAAAGCAAGAATTTTGGTAATCATTGTAAGTCTTTAAAAAATAAGGGGAGGGAGAAAGTGTCCCATTAGAGCTCAGCAGTTGGGTGGACCTGCAGGTGCCCAGGGATGGGTGTGTGTGGTGGCAAAACGTGCTGGGAATGGGAGATGAGATCATTCTCTCCCCTGGATTTTTGGGTTGTTGGGTTTTTTTTTTATCTCTTTGCCTTCCTCTTAGGCATCTCCTCAGGTGACACATGAACATCTTATATCTCGCAAAAGTTTACAAAATTGCCTTTTGATAAAATTTTCATTTAAGCAGATCCATCTCCCCCAGCCCTGGGCATGCTGTAGCATCCAAGAGGAAAGCCAAATGCTCAGCATCCTTCCTCCCTGAGCTGCACCACCAGGTCTCAGCTGACTGTGACCAGAAAAGCCTTCCCTATTTGATCAGAAACCATAACACTAATGAAAACTACAATTTCCTGACTAAAATTCAGATAAAATCTTCATAGAGATGAAGTCTTGAAGGGTCATGTTATTCTCTGGGCTGATCACGTTTCCCTGCCCACTCTTTCTCATCTGAAGATTTTAATGGCTTAAATGTGTCAGTGTTTGGAGCAGTCACAGTTTGTAGCTGTGTTTTAGAATAAATAGGAAGTGAGAAGACTTGAGCAGCAGTAAGGTTGCCATAGCAATTGTTTGTTGAAGAAGAGAAATTGCAACAACAAAACCCTGGAAAATATATAACTGTGACTCTACCCTTTGCATCAGGCCCGTCTAGACTTCAGAAAGGACAGGCTGCATGGGAGAGAGGAGTCCTCCTGGGCCCTCTGCTGCTCTTCAGCAGGAGTTTGGGGAACCTGCCTGGGGGCACAGCCGAGGCAGTGAACCCATGGGCTCAGCAGGAAGTTTTGTTGAGTGACACACACCCGAGCTTTGCAGACACATTAAATCGCACATGAGTCACCAAGTGATCCCATCATTGTATCAGCACAAGTACTTACTTATAAATCATAGATGAATCATAAGGCATTAGTTTGGCTCTTTAAACCATGGAGTATCAATCATATGTTTTGTCTCAGATTTCAGTCTGCAATCACTTTGAAAACAAGCTGATCTCTGGTGTAGGAAGGTTATCTGCACAGTGCTCTTGCGCTACTCAGCTGAACATTGATGGGCCACTACCCAGACAAGTAGATAAATGGAAAATAAATCCACGTGCAATTTGGGGAATTTACTTTAACTTATATGAGAATATCTCTGAGAACCAAACACCACTTGTACCACTATTATCTGAGCAAAGCAGTGATAAAATGACAGCATTTGTAGGGAGCTTTTCCTTGTGGCTTTACATTTGATGTTTTATATATTTCATTTGCTTACCCCTGGCACCAGCCTTTAATGGCTGACTTGCATTATTACTCTAATCTTACAAGGGAAGGGACAAGGACAGAATGTAAATGGGAGCCAAGGTGAGATAGACACAGCAGAGCTGGAAATTGATCTTATTTCCAGGCTCCATTTGACACAGACCCTGCCTAATAGTGTAGACTCATGGTCGTTCTGCTGCCATTACAGCAGATGCTCCTGGCACCTCCTAGATGCAAGGGTCACACCATGTCTGAGCATCAGCATTTCAGTGACAACATTCAGAGACACCCGTGGGACATTTATATTCGCATGTCGACATCACTGGCCCAGGAAATAATGTTTGCATAAATAGTTTTAAAATGCTGTCTGGAATCTCTTCACCACCATAAGACACTCTTCTCTAAATAAAACAGTAAAGTGACCCCTGTGCCTAAGGAAGAGGGAGGGGAAGGCAGAACAGTATCTCAGAGGTCGCCAAAGCAGCAGCCAGCAGCACTGGGCATCAAACAGCACTTGCAGAATGCCTCCACCCTTCTCACCCACAGGACAACAGCTCAGACTAGAACAGAGCTTCTCGAGGAAGGATTTAAAAGTTCACTTCATGACCGTGTCTGTACTAGACTACAGTGACACACAAATGCTTCAGCTGTACTCACAAAATACACATGGATGACGGTATATCCAGACCAGGTCTGATTACCTTATTGACCACAGTTGGCCCAAAATGATCATTTGTCTTGAAATATTTGCCAGCGTTTTGTCAGGCAGATGGTTCTGTTTTGGAGGAGGAAGGTGGACCAGAAAGCATCCTAAGATTTCTTCAAGCTCTGTGTTCTTGCGGACCTCGTTCTGGTTAAAATCAAATCCGTAGCATCATTTTTGAACTATTAGAGCTTATGAAGCAGAACAAACTCTTCGGATACTTCTTCAGTGCAGGGAATAGCCAGAGATCCAGTTGTGTGAGATATTCATCAAAAGCCATGGAAGAACACCAAAAATTCCTTCCTACATAAATCAATGAGCCATGTAAGATAGAAGCCCATGTCCAACAGTGGTCAGTCATGCCAAAGTCAGAGAGAGATGCAAAGTAGCACTTGGTGTAAAGTCATTGCCAGCATATCACACAGTGGTGACCACGAGTTAATACCATTTGCTTTCAGAAAAACAAGGCAGCTGTAGGATAATTCACGCCCACTTGCCCTGTGGCTTTACACAGAACATAACTTCCTCAGAACTGGCTGGTATTGGTAGTTGCTGAGCAAAGTTTTCATGCACAAAGACCTTCCTGGTCCTTAAAATAAAAAACATCTTGTCATAAAGAAATGAAAATCTGGGACCTTTTACATATTCCCAAGGTAGTTTCCAAGACAGGATATGAAAAGTGAAGGCTGCACTTAAAAGCCTGCATTAACTGAATGCTTGTGTAAGAGAGGGAGTAGCCGCCTGGCCCTAAGAAAAGACAGGTGAAAGTTTTGAGGTGGCAATTCACTTCATCTGCTTGGGCCAGCTCATGAGGGAACCACTCCATGCCAGCCCATCCCCAGCTCCTTCCCTGAGGCTGCTCCATGGCACAGTGTCTGTGGTGTGCCTGGTATGGAAAAACAGTTCACCCACTCACTGACACAAACCTTCAAGGTTACCAGATGTGCCGAGATGTGAAGGTCAGTGCAATCAACCCTGCGTGTTTGCCACCATTTGGAATCAAACACCTCAGACTGCAGAGCACATTTCTGCACAGAAATGTGCTCTGCAGCTTCAAAACATTATGTATGCTTGGCATCTTGCTACCTCGACACTGAAACACTGTCGTCAGGCAAAGCTACCTCCCTTGAATAATGTACTGAATGCCAAGGAACATGAACCATCCTACAGCAGGAAATTTAGTTTGCTTTAAGCAAACTCAGCTACCAAATCCAAATTCTTTTTGCTATAAGACAGGTTTGATAAAAAATATTTATATGAAGTTATCCTTTGGAGGGTTTGAACTGCAGGTTTGTCTTTCTTACTGACTCTGCTTCAACACTCAAATGAAAGCTTTTTATTTCCCTACATTCCTTTTTTTTAGCTTGGTCAAAGATCACTGCTCTTGCCTGACAGCAGAGCACATCTTCTGAAGTCCGAGTCAGAGCCCATGGGTGCTGTGTGTCAGTATTTGCACTGAGGTCCCTGGTTTCAGAGATGTAAATACTGACTTGATGTCAGCCAAGCACCATTTCTGAAGCAGTTTCCAAATCAACCATGCTAAGGAGCTACGACTGTCTTAGGAAAGGCTTCAGCAAGCGGAGACAGGTCTGCTCATGGATCAGTTCTCTCCTGCAGGTATTTACCTGAAAATAAGATGCTTTGTTCATTAAATAGAATCTATTCCTTGATGCATTCCCCCGTAAAATCCAGGTTTATTTTAGTCTTGGTATCATAGGCTACCTGCTGCAGAATTAGTTGGCTACATTAACAGGATCAGAAAAAATACCTCATTTTTTGGAACTCTTACATACAACAAGCCAAGAGTGGGGAGAAGCATAAGTTTATACTGTCTCAGCAGGGCTATTTTCTACTGGAAAGCTTTTGGATTTGTCAGCATTAGATTATGAAATTACTTTAATTTCTTAGCATCCCCCCTTCAAGGTAATACATCCACAGGAATTCACCTCCCCCTGACAGAAGGACTATCAGTGTCCAATACAAACTCCTGGCCACGCCCAGCCCTCTCTCAGATAGTGACCATGCAGCACCAGAGAGAGAAAGTAGGACAAAATCTGTGCAGCATATGGTCCATGACGTGACTCCCCTGGTCCCGCAGCTGCTGAGGGGGAGTGGGAGCCACGTGGCCTCTCCAGAGGCCACAAGGAGCAGCCAAGTGGCCCATGAGGCTGTGGGGAGCCCAGGTCGGCTCTCAGCCAGTGACAATGTGCACGGCATTTGGCTGGCAGAGTGGCACATATGTACTGCTGGGAGCAGCCAAGCTGCCTCCCTTCGGTTCTGCACAGCCCAAGGGGCGGGTGAGTGGGAAGCTGGATGTTGTTTTCGCTGAAGAGTGATGGAGGGTGGCTCTTGCAGTGATGGGAGTCAGGGCCGTGAAGGGCTCCACAGATGCAAATTCAGGGTCAAGTAAGAGGTGTGGGAGGTGCTGCATTGTAGGAGTCTTAAGGCATTACAGATGGCAGAGGTGAGGAATAAGGAGGGACCCAGGATCTCGAGGAGAAGAGGAAAGGGAAATTGAGGATTAAATATAGTGGGTGCACGGAGTTGTGGCCCACTAGTGATGTTTGATGGCCTCTAAAATCCAATGTGCCCATGAGAGCTGGCCTGCACTGGGCTGTCTCTCCAGGCTTCAGGAAACCAGCTTCAACTCAGGGAGCACCTTCACTGTTTGCATTTGTAAACACCAGACCCACTGAACAGTGGGGTGTGGATCTGAAATGCCTGCACAGCTCACTTGAGACCTGGTCAAGTAGAGTTGCATTTATGCTTTACATTTTTCTGGTTTTTAATGAGTGAGTTTTGTATTCCTTAAGATTGCCGGTAGAATTTTCCAAATGGGGACTGGGTATCACGCAACCACATCACCTCAAGCTCCCATGTCACCACAGAGTATAATTAAAAGTGAAACCCTTCTCTTTCTGATGAGCTTCTTGTGAGACATTCTGGTTAAGAGTTTGTAATCTTAAACTCCTTTGACCAGGTCTACAGAAGGAAAGTGATGGTGACTGTTTTCTGTGGCATCTCCTGTAGCTTTGGCTGTGCTTGGCTCCAGTTGTGCATCCACAGGTGAGCTTTGGAGCAGACAGACCTTGAATCCAGCAAGGCACACACAGCGGTACAGGTCACCAGATCACCTGGAGCAGAGGAATTATGTTAACTGTTGCACAACAGCCTCAGGGTACCTAAGCAATAACACAATACTCACCACAGGAGCAAAAGTTCTGCAGATTATCACTGAATGCAACATTTGGTATTTATTGCATTATTGTTATCTTTAAAATAATATTATTATCTTTACACCACAACCACTTTTTCTTAGCAATGATTGCAGTAATCACGCATGGGCAAGAACTCCGCACACAAGGTGGAGGTGCAAAGTCGTTTATTACGCAGCCAGAATCCCCCTAAATACCAGCACACAACAGGATATAGCATCATGTAAACAGGAAAGATGCTCACCACAGTGTCCCCCAATCACCTGGGGTAGTGCACAGATATTGCCTATTATGGTAACAGGTAAACAATACCCTATAAGGTCACAAACTACAACCATCACCTCTCACAGGTCCAGCCCTGTCCACAAACCACAATCCTCTCTCTGCCCATCCCCGGTGACCTGGATACAGTCCCAGGATCACCTCCGGGCCCAGGAAAGAGGCGCTCTCTCTCTGGCCTTCAGGGCTTATCTCTCTGTCACTACATAGTGTAACCCAACAAATGATTGCTTTTTTCTGTGCTCATCATAAAATTTCTTATATCAGAATGGGATGCTGGGTGGACTTTGAAGTGTTGTACAGATAAATAGGATTTTATAAGCAAGTGTGATTCATTACCACCACCAGATAACAGAATTACCTATTCGAAGACCTCTGAACTAATCAGTATTCACTGAAGGTGAGGTATTACGTGCATTAACAAGAAGTATTTGCATAAGACAGCTTCTCCACATTCTCAAGAGGGCATAAAGGCACTACAGTGTGTGTCAGCCTGTGTAAAGAAAATTAGACACATCAAGAAAAAATTAAAGTACTTAGCCTCTTCAATTTTGGCTTCAAAGGGAAACACAGTGGAAACTTGCTCTTCTTCCTACTGCCATTAGAATGTCCCAAGTGGGCTTGCACCAACACTCAGGCTTTGGGGATGAGAGTGGACCTGGGTGGATGCATGCTCTTCACTCAGACCCAGGCAGCCGTGAAGAACAAAAACCAGGAGCCTTGGTGGTTAAGTGCTTCTGGGACTGTGAGTTGGTGTTGCCTCACATCATCACTGGCTCGTCAGCAAGGCACGGGCACAGGTGGCACTGCCTCTTTCCTTTGCTCTTCTGGAAGCTCTTCCAAACTCTCCACAGCACACCCATAAACCAGTAACATCGTCAGCCTGTCCTGATGAAATCTTTTCCTTCTCATTGCAAAAGATGTGTGCTGTGCAGCACTGCCAGCACTGGGGACAGCAGTGTCCCAGCAATTTCCAGGCATCTGGCCCTTTGTTGGTCAAACACATACTCAAGAACCAGCCTGCAGGAGTTTAATGTACGTTCAAATCTTCTGCCAGGTGCCATTAGATTAGGACAGGTTTTCAAGAGTGGGGCCAGAAGAGCCCAAGCAAGCAGGTGCAAACACCTCATGGTCAACCCTTTTTGTTCAAATAGTTAAACACCAAATCTTTTGTACATTTTGCTCTCTCATCCCATAGTGATCATCTGTTACAGGGAGCATGGCGGGTGTAAGGCACGAGTAACACCCCATGTAGCTGACCCAGCTGAGTTCTGTGCACAGCAGACAAGGTGCATTTTGTCTCATGCTCACTAACTCTGGGTAAGTCTGCAACCTTGTCTCCCCCTAAGCCTCCTGAGAAGGAAGGGTCTTGCTTGAGCAAATCACTATTAAAAGACAGAAAAAAGAAGGTAGGAATAGGCAGGCAGTGTTTTTGGACAAGGGTGATTAACAGAGAAGTCCCACAGGAATCTCTTCCAGAGTTTAGATCATATGAACCATATGGATCATATGACAGCATCTTCATAAATGATTTGAAAGAGTGAGGAACAAAGATTGATGATGATATGAACTGATTCAAAGCAATAAAACTGAAAGCTGACTGTACAGAGTTGTAGTACAACCTTGCAATAAATGGCTGGATGATAAAAAGGCAGATGAAATGTGATATTGATAAATGTAGAATAATGTATACTGGAAAGACAACTTTAACTCCATGCACACAGTGTGGGCTCTAACTGGCTTGCTACCATTCAGGAAAGAGATCTTAAAGAGGTTTGTTAAACTGTCTACTCAAAGGTTAGGATCAGTTTGAAAAGGCTAATTTTAATACTATTATTTGGAAATTATAGAAAAAAAATTGAGAAAAAAACCCAAGAAAATATGGCAAGGATTGTATGCCTGCATCTTACTGTACATCGCTACAGTGAGCACTGGCATCTCTTGCCAAAGCAATGTAGGAGCAGCAGAAAAAGCACAAAGATGTGAACCGGGGTGATACAGGGTAGAACCTGAGAGAAGGAATCTTCAACCTAAGGAATAGAGGACCGTGAGGAATATATGTTAGGGTTTGTAAAACTTCAAGGCACATAGGGTAGACTAACAGGGAATAATGATTCAACTTCTCACACTACTACTACTACTACTACTACTACTACTACTACTAATAATAATAATAATAAAATAATAATAAGCTAGGAAACCTCACCTAAAATTTTCTAGCGGCAGATTCAAAAACAAGAGGTGCACACAGTGTGTTGGTAAACTGGGGAGCTCACTGAGACATGACGCTGGTGGATGTCACAAGTGTATGTGTTCAAAGAGTGAATGGAAATAGTTGATGGAAGACAGAATATATCAAGTATTTTTAATCACAAAGATAAACTACTTGACTCAAGAGTTCCTTGGCAAAGCCTCCTGGGGAAGTTCTCCTACAGCTTTCACACTTTGGTGCATGTTTCTAAGTATCCACTATCAGTCACCTTATTTTTCATGGGCAGTTCTAAATATCATTCTGCAGTCCCATCAGAGGTGTGACAATGAAGCAGTGAAACCTAATAGAAATGTAAGTCAAGCTCACAGGGGAGACTAAATGACACCAGGGTGTGCTAACCCAGGTCACAGAAAGAACAGGTGCTTCTTGGAAAAGAGGATTTCTATGGCAACGGTGAAAAATTATTATATTCTTGTTTGTCTTCACATCTTTTGATCTGCAGCAGCCTATGGCTTGCACAGTCTTTATCTCTCTTTCTGAACATGGGCAGAGACAACCTGCTGACCATCCAACCACCCACTCTCAGCAGTGTAGATTTGATACTAATGCCTTCTGGCTGGCAGGGACCTTAAAAAAGTTGGGAGTATGTAGTGCTTGTAGTGTGCTTAATGAAGTGGAGGATTAAGCTAACAAAATAATACAAAAGAAGAACATAGATAATTAATTGTGACAATCATAACAAGACAAGATTTGTTTCTTATACCTTGGGGGAAAATAGGTCTTTTTTGGTAGTTGAACTTGTAAAGAACTTTGCAGCTTTCTCCGCTGTATTCCTTTTCACTTTTGGCCAAATTGCCCCATGCCAGCCTCCATGTACTTAGGATAACCAGTGAAATCTTTACTGAGGGCTGCTGTGCAAGACCTTTTTATAGGCTTCCTGTATGTCAGGATGTCCAGATTTGTGCAAAAGTAAGCTACAAGCCACAGCTCCTAGGCTGACTCTCAGCCAATCCTTCAACTTGCCAGGGTTCCTCTGCAGGGTGCACAACACAAATCTCTACATGGGAAAGGCAGTGGATCTCTGGACCTCTCAGAGTCTGGGAAAAAATACAGGCAACCTTTACTTTCTGCAGGTACAAACATTTCATCCTCACTGTGGGTGTGCTGAGCATCTGCTAGAAGATTAAGGTAGTTGTCAGTACAGACACTTCACACAGAAATGAGAGATATTTCTTATTCCAAACTACTGCTGCCTCATCTGAGAATGGGTGAGCAGGTGTTAGACATGATTTTGGAGCATCTGCAGTGTGTAAATGCAAGCTATGTATTAAGGAAGGTTATTAATTTTAAATTGATCATCTTAGTGCAGCTCTGAACAGAAACACGTCAAGTTTGGCTGCTAATCTGGGGGGAAGCTGTGCTCAGAGGAGTGCTGGTTAGGCGAAGGAGCCAAAACAAGAGGCACTCAGGTCTGAGAAATATTGATTTGGATGGACTGTACTGACAGTAAAACCAATGTGAGCAGGGTCTGGTCTGCTGTGCTGGTGCAGGGCTGTGCAGTGTCCCCAAGGATACTCCCCTGTCCCATGGGTGCTCGTGCCAGCACTGTGCCTCCACATGGGCACAGTTAAAATGCCCTTTAAAAGTCAGTGAACAAAGTAAGGAAGACATCAATTAGATATTTACTCTGCCTGATTTTATGCCTTCTGTGGTGTCAAAATCCAATATTATAAAATTGAGGAAATTTATAAAGAAAACTAAGTATCTATAAGAAAAGGCCCTAGGTAGCAGGACAGGTGACAAGGAAAAGACAGGATGTCCACTTTGCTGGTGCTATCTGTCAGATAAACCTTCTCTTCCTGAGCAGGTTGGGAAGCCTAGGAGAGGGCTGTTGTATCAGCAAATTCACGAGTAGATTAGCACCTCTCAACAACTGAAGGACAGCGAGTTAGGGTATTAGACAAAAAAATAAAACACTGCTGAGGGACAAGAGTAGAAATGTAGTTATGGAAGATAAGACCTGCCAAACAGAATATTTAATTATTTGAGGAGATTATGTGTTTGATTTATAACTGCAAAGACATAATAGAGTTTTGCAAGGTTTCTTTCTCAGCACCATATTGGCATTCTGATTAGAAATTGTCAATATACAATATTAATAAAGCCTTATGTGAATAAAGAAGTGACTAATAAACAAGTCAAAAAAATGTTTTCTTCATCAAACAGGTTTGTTGTCTATGGGATATTATGAAGACCAGCAGGATCTTGATACCGCTCCAAAATTTTGATCCATTATCCATAAGACACAAAATCACTGTTGGTAAAATTTCAAATGCAGCAACTCTTGGGCAGGGCAGAAAGATCTGGAACATATAGCAAACTGAGACTTCTAAAATGCAAAGTATTTAAAGAAAGTCAAATTCAAAGCTGGTCTGACCCAAACAAGGCAGACTAGCCCCAAGAAGAGCTGTATCTTAGAAGTGGCTCTGGAGCACCCAGTGCAATGCACCACAAGCATTCGACGGGCTTAAAAAGTGCAAAGGAGCTGTCTTGTGGGCAGAAAGGCAATAGAAGTGATGCACTGTGTTGAGGAAAATATAAGGAAACGGGACATTTTTGTCTCAGCCCTTTCCAGTGCCTCCAGACTACAGAAATCACCAGCAGCCCTTGTACTGTGCTGGTTGCTGAGGCTCTTCCCCACACTCCCCCCAAAAAAGCCTGCACCCATCTTACTCCATGATGCTGCTTTCCTTGGATTTTAACCTCCCGTTATGTGAAACCTGAGTTTGCCCAATCACTTGAAAAGCAGGCCCCTGACAGGAATATAAGCAACTCTGGGGAACACCGGTCTGCACACAAATGTTCTCCTGGCAGCTGGTAAGAGCAGACAGGGAATGGGACCAGCAATGGTCACGGCACTGCCAAGGAACAGGTGGCGGCCAAGGGTGCTGCTGCTGGGGCATGCACTGCTTTGTCAGAGCACTTCATTTCTCAGTGGTTTTGAACTTCCAGTGCTGTACACATGTCACTTGCTAATTTATTTTTAGCTAATGAAGTTTCTGAGAAGCAAATCGGATTGCTATTGACACTGAGTCTAATGCAGCCCCTTCTTTGTCACAGTCAGTTTCTGAAATGAAGTTGTAACAGTGCTGTAAAAAATACTTGATGTGACAGGCCTGGAAGATGAAATGGTTTGTTGTTGTCAGTTTGTGCTAATGGAAGCTGAGCTGAATTGCTCAAGAGCAACAAATTATATAGATTTAGGGCACAGAACAATTTCAGCTACATCACCTTAATGTCCTTTGTAATGAAAATAAATTGTTTTGTGCTATATAAAGTGGTGCCAGTGGGAGCTGGAAAGTTCAAAATGACACAAGGACATTGGTAAGTTCCTCAACCAGCTCAGTAGAAGCATGACAGAGTGAAAAATGAGGAAGGAACCTCACTGGTTCCTTCCAGAAGAATTTGGTCCCCAAGACATAATCCTGAACCTTTGTTTAGATACTACACTAAGCCAAATATGAAGAAATATTCTTGTTTTAGTCATAGCAGTAATTGCTGACTATTTGCCTTTATCAAAGTATCCATCAAACTTCACTAAAATTTACAACACCTCTGAAGCCTGGCCTTTGTCTCTAAGTGTTTAGCCATTTAAACTAGGGTGATATAATTGCAACAGAAGAAAAAACAACCCTAAAATAAGTGGCTCTACCAAGGAGCTGTTAATTCAAAATAGTTTATTTGAACTGTGCAAAGCAACATTAGCACTCTGATGAGCAATCCTTATTTCTATGGTTGGCACCTCAGGCTCCCAACAGCACACTTGCATCACTCTGTACTGGATGCTAGACAAATATACAAATCTGAAGCCAATATTTTTGTACTAGGCTTTTAATATCCAAAATATATTTGGAAAAGATCAAGTTTTTAATTGACATGGAGTAACCATATCCTTGTTTTAAAGAAGAGGAAAACTCAAGTCAGTTCAATACTTCTTTCTATTACAAATGTGGAAAAGGAGACATTTACACATTTCCACAGAAGAGACACCTTTGCCCATAAAGACGTTGGATTGCTGATTCATATAATCATATCTTTTTTCACTATCTTTTTTCTTTTGGAGATGACTATATTTTAGTGCCACTCCTTTGTATTAACAGTGATTTTTTTCAGGAATAAACCTCCATTGTACATGTATGTTCATAAATGTTCAAGACTAGTCTTTAAATCTTAGTAGTCTTACTAGATACAGAAATAGCTACCTTTCATACTGGAAAAAAATATTGGAATAAATTTGGATGTCATTATATCTGTGTTTTTACAATTGGCCACCAACAAGACTGACTTTTGACCAGGTTGGTGAGCCAGATGCAAGAGTTGTGGTGCTGTTCAACAGACAACACAGCTGTGAGAGAGCTCTGGGACTGCTCTGGTAGGTCTCAGTTGAGAATCACCACAGCCACTGATGCTTCGTTTTGCAATAAAAGAGAGCTCTTACAGCCTTGACAGGTATATATTGCTTGGATCATATCCCATTTCCACCTTTTGATGCTTAGATGACACACAAAGGACCTTGTTCACTTTCAACTAATGTTTCTACTAACTAACTTTTTGCTAATGCATCCATCAGAAAAGCGTCATAAATACTTCTGGAGACAGACATTAACCGTATGGCTGTCAGGAAATGTGTGCTTGGCCAAAATGAAATGCCTGAAAGAACTGGCAGTCAGATGCACAGAAAGAAAAAATCCCATTGTATGAACTGGATGACTTTTCTTGCAGCATGGACAATGGATTATCTTGGGAACATAAGCAAATTCTAAGACGAAATGTATTTACTTAACCACTGGCAAAAAAATTTGAATATCAAGTACATTTGTAGAAGATCAAAGTCTATTCAAGGACGACTAAAATGGACTAGTCTGATGAAGCACATGGCCAGAGAAAAAATATTCTCCATTCTATACTCCATCAAAATTATACAGGTTTCCAAATGGCCTCCTTTCCTTTGCACACATTATTAGTGCTTTGGATATTCATGTACAGAGGTACATTCAACAAATCCATGAAGTATCTGTGTGAAGCTGTGTATCCCAGCGCAGCCATTACAGAGACATCTTTCGACTCACTCCCATGAAAAAGTTAAATTTAAGCCTGTCCTAGGTTACAGTGTAAGACGTGCCCAAAAGCATTTATTCTTTTACCATCTTCATAAAATATTGAATCCAGGTGGGGCAGTGTTTTCCTTGCCTCCTCCCTCTGGGAGCTATCTTTGTTTAATGGGCAGTCAAGGACCCTGCCCATGGCTCATAGATAACTGCCTCTGGACAATCTTTTGTTAATGGGCCCATCAATGCCTTATCATCCCATTGTGAGAAGCTCCACCCAGAGGGAGAAACCAAGCATTCCATCCTGAATATAAACTGGGATTCCAAACACCACAGACAGCCTTTTCCCACTGGATTTCCAGAGGACAAGAGCTACCACTGGACTTTCAGACGAAGACCAGACTCTTTTTCTACAGGATCACTGCTTTAACAGGACCACTTCATCTGAACTGCTACCAGCACCCTGACTGACAGGGTGCCAGGTTGTATTCTGACTTTGTCAGTGGTTCGCTTTTGTACTATTGCATTTATTTTACCTTTTCCCTATTAAATTGTATTTCTGACTTCGCGTCACTGGTTTGCTTTCAAACCTGTACAAAGCCTAAAATGGCCTTGCCTAAGAACTAATTTCTTTCAAAAATTACTCTGCTGAGCAATGGCTATTTTATTATTTGACAGCAGATACAGGAACTGTAGGCAAAACCCATGCTGCTGTTACAGAACCTGAAAGGTGAGAATCTCCCCAGTACAAGGAGGATGTAGACACATTGCAGCAAATCCAGTGAGGGCCACAATGGTGATGAAAGGACTGGAACATTCATCACGTGAGCAGAGGCTGAGGCAGGACTGTTCATCCTGGAGAAGAGAGGGCTCAGCGGGATCCTATCAATGTGTTTAACTACCTGATGGGGAGGGAGCAAAGAGCACACAGCCAGGCTCTTCTCCGTGGCACCCAGAGACAGGACCAGAGGCACTGGGCACAGACTGAAACACAGGAATTACGTTTAAACATAATAAAAAGACTCCTCTTACTGTAAGGATGGTTGAACACTGGAATAGATTGTGAAGTCTCCACCCTTGGAGATACTCAGAACCCAAGTGGACACAGTCCTATGTGACCTGCTGTGGGTCACCCTGACTGAGCAGGGCTTGGACCCGTTGCTCTCCAGAGGTCCCTCCTGCTGGTACCATAGCACCCTTACCCCACTTGAAGGCCTGGTAGAAAGCAGAAAACATTCTTGAACTTTGCAAAATTTTGTTACTTAGTTTTCTTCTCCTCTTCTACCTCGCTCTTCTCATATCCTTAATTTATTTCTTGTCAGTCTCTGAACTGCAATTCTATGAGATAGCTGGCTGAGTTTTGCTATGGCTGGACTGGATTATGACTGGACAGGATTATGGCTGGACTGTGTCTCTTGTGGTAAAGGCTACCCTGGTGCCAAGGACATCTCCTTTATTAAAGCAGCTCTTGGTCTTCTATCTTAAAAACTAAGGGAAGATGAATAATAGTAATGCAAACCTGGCATGCTAAAATCAACCAACACAATACTACAAATTTTGAACCTCACCTCTTAAATTCCTGAGGAAGAAACCCTTTCATTAAGGACTGGAGGAAAGAAAAACCAGAAAAATAAAAATTTTAAAAAAAGAAATTGGAAGGTTATGGTGTTTCTAATTGTACACATTTATATATATGTGCCATTTACAGTTCAGTTTTGGTACTAACAGCTTGTCTCATTTTGTGTGACAGGATAGTATATTGAGGTAGGAATTAGAAATGAAGGGAACATTCATAAAGATGACAGCAAGCACAGTAAATCCTCAGGATCCAGGCAGGGCAGGACACTCACAAACACACCGCTGTTGCTGACAGCCCTTTGCCAGGGGTCTGTCACTGAGACAGCTCTTGGCCTGAGACACTATCATGCCTTTCCTGCACACACAGGGGGTGATAACTGGTTTGCTTGGATGGGAAAAAGCAGAATTTTCATTAAATCTGGTACCTGGAAAGGCAGCCTGCTGCCTGCTGCCTGCTGAAACCTGACATATGTGACTGGTTCAGCCTCACAGGAGGCAGAGAGAGAGGAAATCCAGGGTAAGGAATAACTCATACTACAAGCAGAACAAGAGTAAAAAAAAAAAAGAAAAAAGATCACTTAGGTGCAAACCCCTGCTAGGTATAAGACAGATGGTTTTCCATGGCCAAGAACCAAGATTTTTTTTACTATTGGCCAGAAATTGCATGAAATCATGTTATTTATTTATTTACTTAGTCTTCAATTAAAAATACTATTGAACCAAATCTGACAGTGCTCAAATTCAGCTCACTCCAGCCTTACCATTTCATCCACTTATGGATATAATTCCTTTTTGATCTTTGCTGTATAGAACTTTTATAAGGGCTGCTGATAGTTTCACCGTGCATCAGCTCCCAAGACTTTCCAGCAGCAAATCCACTTGGGCAGGTATGGCAAGAGCAAGACTTGCTCCTCTTTCTCCTCCTGGAAGATGATGTCATGGTGCTTGCAATGACATCATCTGTATGCTGGGAGGGAAAAGCAGTCCCACACATCTTCAGCCAGGGGTAGAGGAACAGGAAATAAAAGACTGTGCAAGATGTGCTTCAGTGGCTGTGCCCCTCCTCAGCACAGCCACACTGTTCACCCTGATGGAAGGTCAAGCCCTCTGTGAGCACCTGGTCCCTGGAGGTGGTGATTGCATCCCTGCTACCAGCAGCACCAGACTCCCAGCACAGGTTCACAGAAGGGTGGAGGTTGGAAGGGACCTCTGGGAGTCATCTGGTCCAAGAGTGAATATCTGCACTAGTGGAAATATTATTTGTGTTATTTCATTCTCTCCAAACAGTGTGAGGTATGCTGAGACCGTCATATCTATCTTCACTTACTAGATTCTTGGAAAAAAATGGGCTATGAAATCTATTAATCTCCTTCTCTTACATTTTTTCAAAGTGGTGCCATGCACGTTTTGAAGTGATGGTCTGGCACAGCATCATACTCAGCCAAGCTTTGCTGAAGGTGAGGATCATCTGCGGGCAAGGTGGTGACACAAGCAGGCTGACAGCAGAGCTGTGCTTGGGGTGGAAACACGGAGTATGAGAGGGACTGGCCTGCTCTGTGTGATGGGATCTTCCACCCACCACACCGGCAGCACTGAGGGCTGGCACAGCCAGGCCAGCCTCACCTGAGACACTGAGTTAAAAACACATCACATCAACCAGACGCAAGGCAGAAGGGAATAACCTACAGGAACTCAAACTCCAGGATGACAAGACCAAGGGAGAAGTTGTCATGGCCGTGGGGCAAGGGGCCAGCAGTGAGCAAGGCACAGCACTGCCAGGCTTGGAGACCTCCCACCTCCTCTCCTCTCAGCCACCCAACACAGATGAACCAGGGAGGGAAGGGGCCGGGAAGCACTTCAGGGAGCTGATGGGCTGTGACAGACGTGGTCTGGGAAAAAACCCAATACATTAAGTAAGCCTTTCTCTCAGGGCTGACTTTGAGATATTGGCAAATGAGAAGAGTTTGTACCACATAATTACTTCTAAAAACAAAAGTGATGGGTATTTTTTTCATGTAAGAAAGGTCTGGTTATGTGATCCAGCCGGATTTTTATTTAAAATCCTCTCCCCCAGATTTTGTCATAACATTTTCTGAAAGCAAACTGCCCAAGGACTGAATGAGAATAAGCCAGAGCATAAAATCTGTTCGTGCACAAGGTTTTAATTTTCTCTTTGTTAAATTTAGTGAAAGTTCTTTTACAACACCCTAAAAGTGTTATTTAAGAGAAAAAGTGGTTTTAGCAGTCAGAAACAGGACACAAGGTGTCAGGGCTTATGAATCAGATTGTAAAGGGTAAAACAATGAAAATCCACTGATTTCCACTAAACTAAAGCCATTTTACAGCACCTGAGCATCTGCTCTTTCAGCTTCAGCTCACCTCCACTGCCAAATCTCTGTTGTGATAATGTCCTTCAACGGAGGACATCCATTAATGGAAACAATAATATGATTTTTCTTCCCTTTCTGCTGTTCCAAAGATAATTACAACTAGAGAGTCTCAAGAAAGGTTGTCTTTGCTTTTGGTTTTGTACAAGGATATTATTTTGCAGTGTTAAACACAAGGTTTAATCACAGCTTGCATTTCCTTAGTCATCCTGAAACACAAACACCGAGGGAATTCAGCCCTTCGAGCATGGCTGTGCAGGCTCACACGTGTCCTGTCTTCCTTGGCTGTGGTGGGGCAGAGCCACCTCCTCCAGGGTAGGTTTTGGAGGGCTCCCTGCTAACAGACCGGCTGTCCGGCCTCTCCGTCCAGCTCCCCATCCTCATGGGTTTGGATAAGAAAGGAGAGGCAGACATCACATGTCTGCTCATTGAACAGATAAAATAACTGAAATGCTAAATGAGAGCCATGAGCCCACAGCCCCAAGTGGAGAATGGGAAGCAATGGGGCAAGATGCAGAGGGAAGGGCTTTGCACTGCTGTAGAGGAAACCATGGCCCTTCAGAAAGGCAGCACAGAGAATTTATTCATGTTTTATGAGTTCTGTCTAGAGGCCAGACCAAAGGTTTGACCAATCCCCCGGGTCTCTCTGGGGATTTACTCCATCACTCACCCTCAAGAAACTCCCAGATTTGCAGCCTGCAGGTGACCCATCTTTGCTGATGGATGTATTTCACCAGAAGTCCCAGTGTCTGCGTAGAAGCAGGACCCAGTCGTACCCACACCTGGCATTCCTGTGCTGGTTCACAACTATTCATACGTCTTTTTTAGGTTATGCTCTTCAGAGCTGGGTGAAAGCTGTGCATCTCTTGCTTGCTTTTAAGTGTGCAGCCTGCAGGAGACAACCTATCATAGACCGAGGGCCATAGGAAAAATCTTCACAGTCTGGGGAGTGGAAGCCTTGATCAGCTTTAGGTTTAATAAACTTCCTTTTCTAGGTGACAAGCTTCACCTTAGAAAGGGCAGCAGAGTGCACAGCAAGGACCTCAACATCCCAGCATGGTGCAGACAAGCCTCAGAGCCTGCGGAGCAGCCACAGCGATCCCAGCACACTCAGTCAATGTTAACAATCTTTCCAGACCACTGCCTGTGCAGTAAAGCTGGGGAGAGATGAGACTCTGGGGAGTCCCACACTCTTTCCAAGTAACTCAGTCTCACACCTGAGAGACAGTGATCCTGCTGGCCAGAGAGGAGGCAGGCTGCCAGCACTGCACGGGTAAGGGGTTTGCTGATCACTCCATGAGGCAGAAGCAATAACTTCAGTCACCAGGGCAGCACAGAACTCATGTTTGTGGCTGTTAGTAAGTCCGTTGCAAGTAAGCAAATTACATTATTTAAAAAAATCTGTGTGAAAGAATATGCCTTGAAAACATGTGAAATGGCATGACTGTCCCTTTCTCGGTTCTCAGACCTGCTGTGGAATGATTCCTGCCAAGGATACCCATGTCCTTATGGTGGCACCCCTGGAGCACCAGCAGGCTCCCCTGCCTGCCTCAGCCCTCCACAGGCACCTGTCCCACCAGGGAAAGATGCCCGCTCTTACCAGAGGTCTCCCAACCCAACCCAGCAGCTCCCAGCTACAGGCTGGAACGGCAAACAGGACCATGATCCCCATCCAGAGGGACTGGCAGCAGCACAGTTTGAGTTGCTGATCTGGGCAGCAGCTCCAGCCCCGAATTAGGCGGTGGGGTTGAGACTGCCATCACAAAATGCTGCATTTTGCAAGCCTGGCATTTGGTCCAAAGCTTACCAAATGCAGAGGAAAAAGCTCTGCATTTCATGACATTTGGATTAGACCCCCCACCATTAATATAAAATAATGGTCCCTTGTCTTACTTTTCTTTCCATTATTTAAAATAAAAACAACACAAACACCCAGTAAAAGAGCTGTTACTTGAATCTACTACATAAGTCCCTCCAAATCCTTATTCTCTTGTATTCCAGGACATCTGTGCATATTAAGCAAAGGAAACTATTATCTGCTGCAAGGCAGGTGTTTTAGCTGTATTGGGAGTTAGAAATTAGAGTCTGGCTAAAAACTAATTCGATTCAATGAGAAGTTCTTTAATTTAACACACAAATTGATTTGTTTTGCCTGATCAGTAGTGATAAAAATAGAAAGATATGCTTTGAAATAATCAAAGAAACATTTAACTGGAATAAAATGTTGACTACAAATGCCTTGTGAACGAGAAAAATTTTCACTTCAGTTTTCTGAGAAGAGATTTGGAGCTGACAATGATATAGACTAGTTTTCTAATACAGGGGTCCTTGGCTGCTTAGAGACTACAGAATTCATGTGCTCCATTTGAGAGTAACTATCTGACTTTAGAATGTGGCATTTAGAATGATGCCATAATTTTTTTAATACCCTTATTGCACACAGTGTTCCAATCCTTTTTTGGTACATAATTAAATACTCTAAAAACCTGAAAAATATATAGTAGGAAAAAAATTACAGCTCTTATTTTCTGAAGCTCTTCTTCATTTATTCCCTTCCTGAACTGCTCAGAAACTGTAAGGATCTTGATAAATCCATAAGTAGCCTCCTGTAGCAAGAGTTACATAGTGTTTTGCCCTACAATAAAGAACCTGTGACATTGTTGAGTGGTTCTTCATCTCTGTGCAAAGTAAAGTGTGACTTCTTTGATCAGTACTTCTTGCTCTAAACTGAGGGGTAACTGAGGGTGATTAGCATGAGATGGAAATCAGTGGATTTCCTAAGAAAAAGGGGCGTTGCCATAAGGAGCGACAGAGTTCCCAGGCAGGTGCAAAGGAGAGGCCTTTATGCAAAAACCCAGCCTTTTCAAGCAGTTAGCCAGTTCTCAGTTTACGTAGTTTTAAAGCACAACAAACATAATTCAACCAGCCACCATACACCAGGATGTGAACACGTGATGGTTATATAACATCTTTTTCTACCCCTCGTTCAGCTGTGTCTCTTTCCCACAGTCCTTTTCTTCTTAGTTGAAGTAACAGGCCTGAGCCATGAATCTACAAAGGCAACAAGGCCTTCATGCAACAAAGGGGTTTAGGCAAAATCTAGAAATCTGGTACTGGTCTATCATGGTGAAAAATCTGCATTGGAAACAAAAGCAAAGCCGCTTTTGTTTTTTAAGTTCATGAACCAGGACACCTGGAGCACTCCTTGATAGGCATTTGCATCATTTCTACTGGAGAAGTTATCAGAAAATATTAATAAAAATAATTCAATAATATTTTCCAAGAATAAGCATCAGTAATTTTCTTTGTTTTTTAGTAATCTTCTTTGTTTTTACACCCACAATGACAGCCCTGTAACAGATTCTTATGTTCAAGCAGGATGTTGTGGGCTTTGCTGATGCATATGAATGTCATTCATACAGGGTCCATGGCATTATTTTATTATACTGGTCTGTGTGTTTTTGTGTACATTGAAATTACACCAAGAACTCTTCTCTTTTTCAAATAGCTTGAAAATGCTGCACATAAGAAACAATTCAGACAATCTTCCAATATTTTTATCATGTCACAATTTCCAAGGGACACTGTTATATGAAGTAAATGTCTAAGCTATCAATATTGCACCAAGAGAGTGAGCAATAGAGTTGGTATATGGGCTGATTGTGGAACTGGGAGGAAGGGCAGAACTCCTGGGTTGTCCTCCTGCTTATGCCACCAACCTGAAGGGTCACATTTTGCCCAGCTTCCTGCAGAGATTTCCTTCCATTAACTATCTCACAGTTGGTACAATCCTGCCTTATCACCAGTAACATTTTACATACAGGTGTAAAATGGACAGGTTCACTACACCAGGTAAGAACATTTTCTATTTTTATTACCCAGTAAAGACAGTCAGGAGTATTTAACATTAATAAGTGCCTTGGGAAACCCTTGGATTCCTATGCAGTGCAAGAGGAAAACATCATAACCACTGAGAGCAAAGGGTATAATTCTTTGTTACCCCACCTATATTTTTCTAATTTTGCTCTCTATACATCTTTATAAATAGAACCATTGTGCAGTTAATGTAGTCTCTGAATGAAATGTAAGCTCATTCTAGACACCTATATTAACAAGGAATAGGGATAACATTGGTGAATCTTCTAATGAAAGAAGAAAAGCTACAGAAAGATCCTAGACTGTGCTAAGAAAGTCTCTGCCTGTATGAATGCAAGTGCTTTAATCTGCATGACAAAGGCCCCCCCTCCCCTTCCGAGCTGCCCCAGCATGGCACTGGCTATTCATTCCATGCAGTCTCCGTGCTAGAGAGTGGAAAAAGAGGCTGGACCAGCGTGAGCAGTGCCGCAACCACGTCTTGCAAAACACAGAACATTAAACTCTCACCAGAATATGTGCATTCCCTACCTTCCCCCATGCAGGGCAGGACTGCTCACAATGTTTCCTTCGCGCAGCACTCAGACCCTGCGCTACACCAGAGACTTTGAAGCCTGGCTCTAAAACACATTGCAGAGGTTCGATTACTCATTCATTATAAAATTCTGTATGGTAATAAGATGTCCCTGAGACGCAACTGCTGTGCTGCAGTTGACACAACAGAAATAAGGCAGAAACAAAGGAAGGAATGTGAATCACCAAAATCCCCGGTGAAGCAGACTCCAGTCTGAAACACGGGTTGCCTGTTGATACTGCTCGGTGTGGGGAGAAGCTGCGAGACCCCACTGAGATCCGCAGGGAGGCGATCCCACTGAGATCCGCAGGGAGGTGATCCCACCGAGAGACCGACCGGCCGGTGCCAGCCTCCGGACACGCGGCCCTGCCGGGAATGGGCCGGGGCCAGGGCAGGGCCGCTCCCCAGATGGACAAGCACACGGGCCCCTCAGCCCCGCTGCCTCCCCAGGCGGTGCGGGAGCTGTGGCAGGGCTCTCTGAACCAAGTGCATTTCTTTAATCGAGTATGTGTGGCTTTTGACTCACGCTCACACTTCTGCTCCCCAGACACACTGATTCAGCTACCGTCTACTCAGTGTATGCTCAAACCAGACTGCCAAAGCTCAGGCACTCCAGCGCCAAGCTCTGCTCTGAGCTGCATGGTGAAAGCTAAAGTAACTCCAGTGAAGACAAAGTCTGACACAGAGTAAATATGCAGACATTGGACATTTTTTCCCTTTACCGCTGATTTCTTACACTTAGTTCCAGCCAAATCTCTCCCATGTTTTTGGGCAGGATCCTCTCTCTGATCAGACAGAACTTCTGATAATGACAAGAATATCTTGCTTCATGGAGGATCCTACTAAAGACAGAACAGTTTTTGGTTTTGTTTTTTGTTTATTTTGATCAAGTAGCAACTGGTAGGGAAAGAAGACAACAGATTCAAAATTTAAAAATTTTTTAATTTTTTAAAAACTTGCCCTGCAAATCTGTGCCAAAAATTTATGTGAGATATTGAACTACAATTACCCACCTACTTGCTTACTGTAACTGATAGGTAGGTCAGGACTGCAGAAACTTCTTATCATGGGGCACAGAGACTCTGTGCCAGATTCTGATCTCAACTGCACGTGTTGTAATTTACCTTATGTTCATCCTGCACTAGAATAACTGAGATGGAAATGTGTTTCACTCTTCCCATCCTTTTGCCTTTGGAGTTGAAGCAAAGGGAAGCTTTACTTTGAAATGTAGGAGCAGCGAAATGATTAACAAAAGCTAAATAGGGCAGTTTCAGGCTGAAAAATGTATGATTCACAGCAACTTGTTCAGACATATTCCTAAGTTGTATACATTATGGCAATTTAATTATGTAATAGAAGGGATCATGTACTGTTGCGTGCCCACAGTTCCCACTCATTTGACTAAATGCAGATGGGCTCACGCTACACAGAAAGTAACACACAAAAGAGAGGGAGAGAGAGAAAAGTGGTGCTGGAATTTAAGAAAAAAACACATAGCAAAAATAATACCCAAATGGCAAGTTCTGTACACCACAAAGTATTCATTTGCTCAACTGTAGCAAAAGGCTGGGCAGGAGAGCAACAAGCCAAGGCAATCTCAGTGTAGGATTAATGCCATTAAATGGAGGGGAAATGTCACAGCATGCATAAGAAATCTGAAGACTTCAGACAAGCAAGTACACTGGATGTGGGGGTTTCTATTATATAGCTAGATGTAGAATTTCAAAGCCTTTCCAGTACATTTTTCCACCTAAATCAGAGGTTTAAAGGCTAGTGAGTGCTGTCTCAGCTTCTTTAGCCATTTGATAAAATCTAGCAGTGATTTCTGAATAGTATGAGAAGTGTGCAGATATTTTGTACTCATGCCCTCATCACTGTGTCTTCCATGAGCCCAGGACACCTCCTACTTTATTCAAAGATGTACTGTCTTCAAAAAACTCCTGAGTTGTTTATGTGCTAGAAGACTTAGGTCTATGGGAACATGCATCCTCACAGATTGGTGTCATATTGACCTCCTTTGAAAAGTAATGGTGGCAAACAGCAGCTGAACATGAGGGATGCAATGTTGGCAGTGCTCACAAAGGTAATTCCTATTTACAGTGATGGGAATTTTTTTAAGGAGAAATGGCCTCAAGTTGTGCCAGAGGAGGTTTAGATTGGACATTAGTAAAAATTTCTTCATTGAAAGGGTGGCCAAGCACTGGAACAGGCTGTCCCAGGAAGTGGTTGAATCACCATCCTGGAAGGGATTTAAAAGAAGTGTAGATATGATACTTGGGGACACGGTTTAGTGGTGGACTTGGCAGTGCTATGCTAACACGTGATCTTAAAGGTCTTTTCCAACCTAAACCATTCTATTATTGTGAAAAAGTCATTCATTTGCCCGAGGTGCCAAAAGTGACATCCTCCTTGATTTACCTTCATATCACAGAGCAGCATGGGCACCATCTCCTGTAGCCATCAGTGCTGGGGGAGCTGTATGAGAACTCATGGCTGCGGTTCTGCGACCATCAGCACCAGATCTGTGCAGTAAGAGACAAAGCCCTGGTATGTATGAAATCTAGATCTGACACCAACTCATAATTGCTTTTATATAGAATTAATAGGATCTGGTCACGCTAAGTTTGTGCTCCTGTTACAGCTTTATGCCTGCTTTTGTCAGCTTTGGGAGAGCAGATAAGAACTGATTAGCCACAAAATCCCCAGTGTGCTTTGTGGTCCCTGGACAGGGACCCCTGTCCCATACTCCTGTTGCTGGGGCTGCATCCTAACAGGGAGGATGGCTCCCAGCAAGAGGGGAGGAGAGCTGTGAGTAATAAAAAATATATCTTTTTAAATATATGATATGATATAAAATATACATTTAAAAAACAAATAAAAATCAATGCTTTGGTGGACTGTCCGACCACCTGAGCATGCCCCTAAATGCATCCTCTCCGTGCCAGCACTAGCAGGGCTGTAAATACACTGTTGCACTGGAGGAAAACCTGCCTGTTCCAGGCAAATGGCACTTGAGCCAGGAGCAACATAATTAAATATACATATTAGGGCACACAGTGTGAATGGCCTCTGAGCAAACAGAGCGGACACAACCCTCGATCTGAGGGAGCGAGCCTTGCTCCCTCAGAGTTGACTGCTTCCCAACAGGAGGAGCAGGTGGAGCAGGAGCCTGCTCTCTGGCGTGACACCTTGCTCTGGCCACACAGATGTGCAGGGGGACACAGAGGGACACAGAGGAATGCAGAAAGATGTGGAGCAATCGAGAGTGATGCAGAGGGAGGCAGAAGGAGGCAAGTGCTCACAGGAAACAAAGGCAGCATACGCTGGTTCCCAAGAGAAAAGGGGAATTCGGTGCAATGTCATACCTGCAGCTGCCACTGGCCAAAACTTGCACAGAGTGCGTGGTGGAAGCTTAAACCCTGAGAGAGGGCAGGGAGGAACTGTTGTTCTGGGGAGATGTCCACATGCAGTGCAAGAAGAAAACCTTGGTTTATTAATCCATGCCCCTATTAACCAGCAGAGCTGGGCTGTGGCATTTGCCTGCAGGATGGACAGAGAAGAAAGCATAAGGAAAGCCTGAAGAAAGGGGTTAATCAATTTAAAGGCGAATAGGGAAGTGTAGTAGCCTCCTGCAGGAGCGAGGTCTGGGAGGAGGCACAGCCCCCATGCTCAGCTGCACCGTCTCTGGATCACCACTCCTATGGGGGAGAGCAGCCGCCGCCCCAGCGCGTGAGGAAGCCAGCAGGAGCATTACCTCATCCCACGGGAGTGACTCAGAGCAGCAGTATCACCTCTGCATGCCAAGCGTATCAGGTCAGTAAAATTAATTCAAATTATTGAGGAAGCAGGTCTAGCATGGAAGGGAAAAGGAATGGACACAAACTGTAGAGAAAGGCACATTACTGTACCTGCCTGTACATCATACATCCACGTAGCAACACAGAGGTGATCGACTTCCATCAGCTGTGATGCTCTTCCTTGTCTCCAGGAAGAGTGCAGCATATCCATGCTTCAGGTGTGTATCTTCCCCCTCCCTGCTGTGTGCTGTTACCAGTGAACACAGGGGCAAAGAAGTTCACCTGAGTTTGGAGTACAAAGGGACATACTCCTAGGGACTGGTAGAGCTGGTTCCACAATGTTGAGCTAGTCCCTGAAAAATGGCAGCTAAACAAAGAGCCCATATTGCACCAAAAACATTCATCATCGAGTTTACAGATCAGTTGCCATGCAGCAAGACCTTTGGGCTCTATTTGCAGAGTTATGAGGTACTAAGCTTGCTGGAGGCTGAGAAAGAGGGGTAAGTTTGATTACTGTAACCCTTCTGGTCTGGATGCAAGCTGGAATGGTGTCTTCTTGTATGGGAAATGACTCTGTAGCCACTACATAGAAATATGGGGCTGTTCTTCAGGAGTGATGCAAGGAATACGCTTCAGCTTGCCTCACCTCCTACAGCTTCAGGTGAAAGCTGTGTCAGGACAGAGACAAAACCCAAGCCTGATCCCACCCTGACTTTGTATGTCAGCACCCCACTGAGCTGAGATCCGCTGTTCCTAAGCTGGGATCATCCCTGCACAGGTGCCATGTATTGTTCTTTGCCAAAGCAAGCAGAAGAGGATTTTGGTGCACTTTCTTATGGAGAAAGCAGGATTCAGGTTTTAACACTTTTTAAAAACATAGTAAGGCACTGGTCAAAATGGGCTTAGTGGCAGGATAATTTAACACACTTTTCCTTAAAAAATAATTACAGGTAAAAAATACAGCTCTTCTGACCAGTGATGGGCATCATCTTATCAACAATTTCTGACCTCAGATTTTAGCTGTGGAATCTTCATATAATCAAATTGAGAGGCAGAAACTATTTCTCATTCCATCTTTACTCACAATGTTTTCAATGTTTCTAAGAGACATTTTGCACTTCTTTGTAACCTAGGTTTTCAAAGGTTTGCATACACTAAAGCAAAACCACAGGATCGAATTTTCTTGATAGAATAAAACCAGGAACATGTATATTTAATAATCACATAAGGAATACCCATTTTATTTCAGTTTGCCTTTAACAGAATAAAAAGGCATCAACTTACCTGATACCCAAGCACTGCCAACAGCCAACAGTGGGCTCTGTCCCCAGGACAGGTCACCACCAATGGCACAGTGCACAGCACGCTGCCAGCCAAGGGGAATTTCCTTAAGAACAGCCCTTCTGGCACCAAAACTGCTGACTATAATATTTGACAATATTGCATCTTTTTTCCAGTCTGATTGAGAAATGGAAGGGGGATCATTCTGGTTTCTGAGGTGTAACAGGTCGTGACAAACAACCAGGAGAAATGTCCCTGAGGCTAAAAGTCAGTCCTTATTACCAGCCCAAGCTCAACCTTCATGCAGAGACTTGAGCAAGTTTCTGTGCATATGGTTGCATCCTGTTGGAGATGATAAAACTAACCGGTCTCATGGGGGAAGAGTTACAGAATTCACTCATTCTTTTAGATGAAAACCATTGCTTGATGCAGTGAACACAGGGCCAGGAACCAAAGATAACTCCTGGAGAAATGCTCTGTACTCTCTGGGCAAAACCCTGTCCCATTCCAACCCTCTCCAGTTTCTGCCATTAGCATCAGTGTGGCCAAGATCTCATTTTTTTCAACCAAACACAAATAAAAAAGGATGTAAAAGTGAGAGCAATAACGTTTAGTGGACACTCTCCACTGCTTTGCAGTCTCACGGTCAGGATTACACCACTGACTTCTGGCTTTGCCCAGCCCCAGTGCAGCAGCAGAAAGCACCTAAAATGTCAGAAGTCAGGTTTTTTGTTTGGGCAGCTCATTAGCAGCAGGCTCTAAACAGAAGTTTAGAAAGGCTGCAACAAGGATTAACAATGCTTTGAACCTGACATTAACCACAGAAAAGGGGAATTACACCACCATAAAGGAAGGTGTGAATTTAATTAATCATGCTGACAACTTAATTCCCCATGTGAGTATTTCTCTTCCAATATGAACCATGGCCATTTTCAACACAGTTGATGTTTCTTAACATCAAAAGAGTTAGTTTAAACTAAGCTGAAAAAAAGTCACTCTTTATCCTGTAATAAAGTGATACACGAGAGATTATATGGCATAACTGAAGCAATACAGCTATAATTACAGCAGTCTGACTTCCCATGCAGATGAGTCCTGACCCTGGTAGAATTATTGATTTCCGCTGCTGCCTTTAGGAGGGAAACAAGCCCATTGTGTCTGAATTATCCTCTCTGTACACCTAAGAAGGAGGCCAAGAATTTTTGGTAAAGAAGAAAGAACAAAAATTTATTTTCTGCACTTTTCACAACTTGCAACAAAATTATTTTATGTCAAACCACTTAATCTGTAGGACTGTAATCCTCCCAAAATACCATTTGATTTATGGAGGAAAAGGAATACAGAAACAGATTGCTTTTTATTTCTCATTTTTTCAGGTGCTAATGCAGTCATTTTAGATACCAAACCATGGGAGAAGAGAGAACGTGTTCCTCCCTTTTCCCCCTGCAGCCAAAGGTTAGATGAGTTGGCACTGTAGGCTGAGCCTGCTTTCATGACATCTTCTCTGACAGCTCATTTTCAATCCCTGATTCAGCTGTCCCTGATCACAGCTGCATTGCATCATACCTACAATCTCACTGGCATTTTATCAGACTACAAAGAGCAGACTGTATTCCTATGCACCGTGCTCTGTATGTAAATAGCATAACATTAAGTCATATGCAAATATCTAAACACAGCCCACCATTAACTGCCACAAAAATCTATCAAATACAGGCATAATGAGATGAGGGTATCAAACACAGATTACTCCAAATGAGGATCTAACCCCAAATGCTTGTGAAGTTCAGCACTGCCTTTGTTTGGACCAGGTGTCATTCCACATGCAGGGGACAGACCATATGACAACTTTTAATTAGTTGCATACAAAAATGACCATGATATTAATATTAACAGCACAACTTCTGAAAAATAGTGTCATGCTCAATATTTAAAGCTTGTGGGCTCTAGTCTTTCATCAGGCTGCTGATATAAACATCAATTTGTGAACTAGTGTCACTACTCTTCTGATCATGGTCATGGACAAATAAATGCAATGACTTGGGCTGACAGACATTTTGTTTTGGCATAAGAAGATCACACTTTCCCTCAAGAAACACTTTTCACCTAAGCTATCAAAAGTAAACAGCACATGAAACCCGAAGTGCCTGTTAAAGCACTTTCCTTGATGAAATATTTAATACATTTGTTAATTAACAACACACATACTCCTTGTCTTCTTAGAAAATAAATGTTCTTTTCTGCACAATGAACAAAAACATGAAAAGGCAAGTGGTGAAGAATCTCAGAAAGTTTTATGAATTGAAAACACCTCACTCAAGGTATTTAAGAACAGAACTCCCACTTTCTGTGTAAGGTGGAAACACCTGGCCAAGAACTGTAGCCTGGCATTTCAAGATGCTGTCTTTGGAAATCTCTTCTCCTTGCCCAGCCTCATACATTACTTGGGGCACACAGAACATCTGTGGCAGGCAAGGGGCAGCAGGACAAAACCTAGGCCAGCTGGGATGCCAATGAATCCTACTTCCACAGGCATTGTGCAGGTCGCCCACAACATGGATGGAGACCTGAGCACCAGATGACCATAATGAAACCCTGCCCTGAAGTAGAAGCCACTATTAAGGAGAGGTGAGGTAGTAGGCCAAAAGCACAGGAGACTCTTGAGAGGTGTCATGGTTTGACACTGGCCCAACACCAGGTACCCATGAGAGCTGCTCGCTCACCCTCCCCTGCCACAGCTGGGAAGAGCAGAGAAAAGGGAAAAAAAATTAACAAAGGCTTCATGAGTGAGATAAGGACCAGGAGAAACACTTCAAGGGCAAAACAGACTCAACTTAAGTTGAGAAGTGAATTTACTACTAACAGAATCAGAGGAGGATAATGAGAAGTAAAATAAGGCCTTAGAACACCTTCCACCCCCCAGCCCCTCCCTCCTTCCCACTGACAGCACAGGGAGGCAGGGCAGGGGTTTGGTCAGTTCATCACTGAGATTTCCTTCCGCTGCTCTGGAGAGGAGTCTTCCCCTGTGAGGCCGCGGGGTCCCTCCCACGGGAGACAGTTCTCCGTGAACTCCCCGGCGTGGGTCCCCTCTCACGAGCAGCAGCCAAACCGCACCTGCTGCAGCGTGAGCCCCTCCCACGGGCACACAGCCCTCCCAAAACTGCTGTGCCGTGGGTCTCTTCCCACGGGGTGCAGCCCTCCAAGGACAGGCTGCTCCAGCCTGGAAGCAGGGCCCTCTCTCTCCTCCAGGTCTCCCACTGGATCACAGCCTCCTCCAGGTACCCACCCGCTCCAGCGTGGGCACCTCCCCCACGGGCTGCGGGTGGATCTCTGCATCCCCCATGGACCCATGGGCTGCAGGGGCACAGCTGCTTCACCATGGGCTGCACCACGGCCTGCAGAGGAACCTCGGCCCCGTGCCTGGAGCACCTCCTCCCCCTCCTTCTTCACTGACCTTGGTGTCCCATGTTGTTTCCCTCACATGTTCTCACCTCCTCCTCTTCTCTGACTAGAATCCAAAACCTTGTTACTTTGTTTTGATTTCCTTCTTAAATATGTCATCACAGAGGTGTTACCAGCCTCTCTCATTGGCCCAGTTCTGGCCAGCAGCATGTCCATCTTCAGAGCCATCAAACATTGGCTCTGCCGGACATGGTGGGGAGCTTCCAGCAGCTTCCTCACGGGAGCCATCTTTGTGACCCCCCTGCTACCTAAAACCAGGCTGTGCCAAACCAATACAACAGGTTTCCTTCTCCTAGTTTGATCCTCTTAGGTGTCTCCTGGACAGGTTATTCCTCCCTTTCTTGTTTGAGGTGGACACATTCCTGAAAGGAAAGGGCTAGCTGCACCTGGGATGGTGGTAGGAAGGAGCATCAGGGCTGCAAACAGCTCTCTGTTGCACAGAACACACGGTGTGCACTTTGGAGGAGCTTTGGGGTCAGGCTGGGGTACAGACCTCTGGGTGTGCTTGTTTTGCACGCACAGTTGTCAGTGACACAAAGCAGGTCTGCAGCTTGAGCTGCCCCCCAGGGACCTCCCTCTGGGGCCTCCTCCAAGTGGAGAATCCACAGCAGAGGCAGGGATGACTCTGATGTGTTTGTATGATTTTCGAACTGAAGATTAACAACAGTAAACAACAAATGAGAATTTTGTCCTGCCATGACTGCTATGCCACAGAGTGTCCTCCTTCCTGGGGTAGTAGGGATGCTCAGTGAGCAAAGGGACTTGTGTCCCTCTCCTGGAGGGGTTGCCAAGGCTCACATTAAGCTGTGACCAACTACAGCTACTTCAGCTCTCTCAGAAAAAGGTTTGCTTTCCACCAGCCGAATGCTATGAATCTGTAACTTCCCCCCTAGAAACCCCTTTTATTCATCCCCAATAAAAACTGAAGTGACACATGGCCAAGGTATAATGCCTCAGGCACACACATGTCTCCCAGCATATTCCCTTACATACACATATCCTCTGTGTTTCCAGGCCAAGCAAGTTGCATTTGCTCATCCTCAAGGGTGTAGGAACTCGCATCCAGCTCCCCGTCTTCAGCTCCCTGCTGACACACCCCTGCAGCCCCCAGCTCCCTCCTTTCCTACAGGGCTCCTACGCTCACAGTTCAGCTTGCCCCCCTCTCTCCAGCCTTCCCAAAGCAGCCTCCCAAAGACAGGGGCTGGAGTTCAGGGATCCCTCTTCATCCCTCTCAGTCTGGTTATCAATTTCTGTTGAGGGGAATGATTTTTATCCAAGTCATTGTTTTCTCTTTCCTGCCTGGTTTCTTCAGTTCCCGAACTGCCTCCTGTAAGTCTGTATTTCCAGTTAGCAACACAGAACTGAGCTAGGAAAGCAAGTTGTAAGGGATAATCATTAAAAAAAAAAAACAAACCAAAAACAAAAAACCCAAACAAACCCAAGCATTTTGCATGCTTTTCCCCCACTTTAAAAGCTATGCAGAAATTGATATGTATAAAAACACAGGACTCTCCTGTCAGGGTGCTGGAGCCCAGTGGGGAGAGCAGCAGAGGCTCCAGCACTGAGTCAGGCAGGCAGCGTGCTGGGGAAGTGCCTCCCCCGAAGTCTGGGCTTTCCTATGTTTTCCAAATAATTGGACATGTTGAATGTTGAATCCCACAAATGGGTTAAGTCCAAACCCTAAGTCAGTCGGCTGCAGTGGGAATGAGTTGCAGGGTGTTTCACCATCCCTCTGCTCCTCCCTCCCAGCAAACTGGCACACTGCTCAGGTTTTTCTCTGCAAACTGCCAAACCACTATTAAACCTTAGACTCATGCCACTGGAGAGAGGAAACTATTTATAGAATAAAAAACTGAATGAGTTTGCTGGCCCAGGTTCATATTTGGTGACTTCAACAAGTTATATAAGGGCAGATTTCAAACCACCACCTTTGGAGAATCCTTCTCAGGCTTTTCCCAGTTTTTCCTGTTGTTTTGCTCTCCTCTGCTGATTAGAGCTGGGTATCATTCTGCAAGAGTATTTTAATTGGTACATTTTTAATGTTTTCTTTAGGCGAGAGTTGTGTAGCCTGGCCTGGCCTGAGGATCTTGCTCAGAGCCTTGCTGCAGGCAGTGGGATCCTGCAGCCTCCTGAAGTCAAGGTGTAGAATTCCCCTGTAGTCTACTCATAAGCTTGATAGTGTGGTGATGATCGTGGAAGGGATGGAAGATGTTCCCTTCCTTCCCCTTGTTTAGCATTTATCAAAAGTTCTTAATAAAATATATGTTGTAAAAAGCACTGCAACTTAACTTGACCTATTGTTAACAGAAGAGATGTCTTAAAAAATATTTAATGGCTTGCATAACAAATGCTGGATATTATAGTTAAATATAGAAATTGAAACTCAGAGCTGAGCTGCCAGAAGCCTAGGAACCATCATCAGTACTTCTGAGGACATTAGTTTTCCTCAAAATTGAGATGCAGACAGTTACCTGATAAAATATTGACTTTTTCAGGAACACAACTCTGAATATGAAGATCAACCTAAAGACACAATTTATAATCCAGAGGAACAGAGAGACCTGCTGTCCCATTGAAAATTGCTCCTGCAGACTTCTGAGAACCCCTCACAAGATGATATCAGCCCTGGCTGCCAGCGAGAGCCAAAGTGCTTTAAGTGCTCGTGCAGCATTTCCACAAAGCAGAGCTCTAATTTGCAAGTGGTGGGAAACAATCCACAAAATAAACAGGGAAGTGTATCCCTATCAGCATGCAGTGCTGCTTTCAACTCATTAAGAAGAAGGATTACTTTCCTTATTTCAAGACACATCACAGCAGTACATGACCTTTGGATTAGACAAGGGTTCTGGTGGAATCTTCTAAAGCACTGCAATGCATTTTACATCTTCATGTCTCAGAGCTGACATGCATTAACTGCTGCAGAGTTTTATAAGATAGAGCAGCAGCCTAGGGATAGTTTTGGCTTCCCTGCCTACCTCAGGTCTGTATGGCACGATAGAAAGCAGTTTCTCAGGTCACATGGAAGGTGTGTCTTGTTTCCTCTGGTTAACGGAGAGAGGGAAGTGCCCCCTGGGGACTGTGTTTTAGTTGTAATATTTCCTTTGTTGTAAACAACAAGTTATGCCCTAGGAAAGGACCTGCTAAAAGCATCTGCAGGGTGAAATGTACTTTGCTTGTAGCTTGGCTTGGCTTGGCTTGGCCTGGCTTTGCCTCCAGGCATCAGCCAGTGCACCTGAGTAAGTGCCCAGCTCCCACAGCATTTAATGATGCTTTTGAGTCAATTCACAGAGAATTAAGACTCTAAACTGCAAGAAATCTGCTAATATGATCTCCTTTTTTTCATAACTAAGGCAGCTGTAACATTTAGGAATGTTAGATCTGTGGATGAAAGCTGAACTTCTAAACAGAGCTGAGCAGTGTTTCAGTCCTAAGGTTCAAGGAGTGCTTCAGGTTTTTTAATGATTTCAGCTAAAATAATGTTATACACCAGTCCTTGGCTTGCAGTTTAAATATTTAAAATATCTGTCACACAGCAATCTTAATCATTTAAATATTGTGTGGGCATACACAAAAAAAAAAAAAAAACAGGCAAGGAAGTGGCATCAAACAAAAGCAAGATGTTGCATTAAGTGCAAAAGGAATGAAATTATATGGAGTGTTGGAATATTACTTAGATGTTAATGTTCAGTTTTAACAAGATCTCGAGTACTGCTTGATTAGATTAGGTTAGATTAAGGATTAGCAGGGATTAGATCTAATTCATGAATCAGACAAAGCTTGAAAAACTCCATGAGAGAAATGTGGGCTGGAGGTTTTAGCAGCACATAAGTGACATCCAGGCAGTGGAAGATGATGGGAGCAGGGGCTGTGTCTAACAGCCTCCCTCCTGTATCTGCAGCTACTAAGGGTGAGCAAAGCTTTCCTGGCTGCTCAAGTGAAGTGCTGCATTATGCTCCCAATGCTTCTTCCTTAGAAAGATCCTACTGTCCTCCCCAGCTTCTGTACGTCTGGAAAGGGCTGAGGTGGAGGCACAGAAAGGACTCAATACAGCAGTAACATCATGCCTACAGGGGTACTGCCCCTGATACACCAAGCACAGTCATGATGACAAAGTGATAGCAGCTTCACAAAGATACTGTAGGCAGGGCATCACTGCCTGTTGCCCAGGCATTGCTTGAAAACACGCCGGACTGCAGGTTATTGCCTTTGAATTGTTTACATCCTCTTATCAACTCACTGACACACCTGGGTGAGGTAAGCACACTTCCACCACCAGACTTTTGAGTTTTAACAGGGGCTCATCATCTCTCAGGATGCAGAATGATGACAGAAGGAGAATTGTCAGGGTACTTTGTGGCAAGGGCAGCACAAATTAGCGTGCAAGTTCTGTTGCCATAATTATAGTGCCTTTTTACAGGCATGATGTGCATCCTTGAAATGCTGTAACAGAGATCAGATTTCAGCTATTAAGTCCAGATTACCTTACGGCCTTAATTTTTCTATTCAATTAGGTTGATACCAAAAGCTGTGAGGCACCAGTTTCACTTCACTTTCTTTGAGCAGGAAAAAAGCAACACTTCCATCTTTATTTTGTCTTAACAATGGGATGCACTGTTGTGCCCATATTCCTCTTTTCAGCTCAGAAGCTGGCTTGAAACAGGTTGGGGTGGTTTTTCAAGCCATCTTTTGCCAGGCATTACAAAGGAAGTGTCTGCTTTGGACAATGCTTCAAAGGACAAATGCTTGAAGAAAGCAAACATCATTCAGAGCAGATCCATCCTGGCAGGTGTATACCAGCAATAGTATGTAATAGGAACTAAACTTCTCCCAAATATTTGGCAGTGAAAGCTTGCAATCAAAATGGGGATGAGCTAATCACTGTACAAACAAGGCACACTGTCTTTAGTGTTCCTTACCGTGTCTCACATCCTTCTGGAAGTGTGCTAGGAAGTGTCTGTCCAGATTTGGGGGAATATGAATGGTAAAATTCACACAGGAAAGTAGACAATATGATGTCCTGTGTTCAGGGACCAAATCTACTGCTGGTCCTGACTTTTTCACCAGGGAAAGGGAACCTTTCCTCTCCCCATCCCTGAAAGGGAATAGAATTGAACAGAGGGTATTTGTCCCCACTGTTCCCTTTCCTTGTAGAAGCAGATTCCTAATCCTTCATTGGAAAGAGCAAGATGCTCCACAAGGCACACTCCCCATTCTTCTGCAGGTTAACATTCACTAACATTTATGCCTGTGCCTCAAGCCAGTGGCTTTGCAGTAGGCTGGTGATCTGGCTGGTTCTCCTCCAGACCCAACCCTGACTGAATGTAAAGAATGTGGTGAAATGGAAAAAGAATGTAAAGAATGTGGTGAAATGGGAAAGGAGTGATCTCCTATTGTAAGGGATGATCCAGGAGAGTGATTTTTGTCCTCTCCTTTCCATGCCTAACTCCAGCTAGATGGGTGTCAGAGGGACAGGAGTTACATATAGTGCATTTCACAAACTTGCATTGAGTTTAACAGCATCGAGATGAACACTCAGTACACAATAAACAATAATAGCCATGTCCAGCTGGGAATGGCAATTCCTTCTCCAGTGCACCCAGAGATCTGCTTCAGCCTAAGGACTGGCACAACACTGGAACTACAGCTTAAACACTACTACAGGAATGGAAAGGGCAACACTGCACAGTCAGGTGTACCTCAAGTCAAGGAGTCATGAGTTTTTCCACCTCCCTTTTGGCCTTCTGAAACAAGAGAGAGACCAATGCCATTGAGGAAGAAATGTCATCCTTGCCTTCCCCAGGGATCATTGTAGGAGAGCTTGAAGAATAGTGTTAACTAGGCTTGCTCCTGCAGTTAATGTTATTTACTGCAAACTGGCAAAGATTTAAACCCAGTTTGCAGGCAGATTCAGTAACCTGTTGGATGATGCAACCTTTCAGGATAACAGGAAGTGGATCCTTCTTCTGAAAATATCCCATATTCTTCTACTGACATGTCAACATATTTTGCCAGATACCCGTTATTTGCTGCAACCATTACCTGCTTTCTTGCACTTTGGCAAAGAGCAAAGTGCTGGTCTTCAGTATTCTATCTGGTGGCAAGCTGATTTACCACCACAATCCCATAATGAAGTCTGGAACTGATGACCTTTTGAGAAGCCTGCCTCTTGGCCACATCCCTAGCAACTGCTTAGTGCAGGAAAAAAAAGCAGATGAGGGATACAGAGGGATAGTTAGGACCCTGACTGTCACAAAAGTAAATAAATAGAGCAAGACTTCAAGAATGGTACCAGGACCTACTACAGTACACTGTTAGCAAGACCTGACTGCTCTCTGGTTCCAAGTCCCAGCTGGAGCATCTCTCTACATTGTAGACTGGGGAAGGTACCATTCCAAAGGATGGGGCACTGGAACAGGTTGTTCAGAGAAGTTTTGGATGCCTCCATCCCTGAAAGCATTCAAGGCCAGGCTGGACAGGGCTTTGAGTAACCTGGTCTAGTGGAAGGTGTCCCATGGCACTATTCCTGATACAGGCCAGGATGTCATTGGCCCTCCTGGCCACCTGGGCACACTATGGCTCATGTTCAGGTGCTCCCAACCAACACCCTCAGGTCCTTTTCCACTAGAGAAAATTTCCAGCCACTCTGCCCCCAGCCTGTAGCACTGCATAGAGTTGTTGGGACCCAAGTGCAGGACCCAGAACTTCATCTTGTTGACCCTCATACCATTGGCCTCAGCCCATTGATCCAGCCTGTCTAGCTCCCTCTGCAGAGCCTTCCTGCCCTCCAGTAGATCCACACCCCAACCCAACCAGGTGTCATCTTTGAACTGTCTGAGGGTGCACTCAATCCCCTTGTCCAGATTGTTGCTGAAGCTTGTTGCCTCCTCCACTGAGTTGACTGCCTAGATGATAGGGCATTATTATCTCAGTGAAAAAAATTCACAGCTAAAGGAAAACCACATCAGTTGGAAGGTAAAGTTCTTTTATTCTAAAAGTGCTTACTGTACACAGGGGAAGAAAACTTCTAGAGATGTGTTGCTGGCTTACAGTTTAATTAGTGCCCTCAGTTTCAAGCCAGCATAAATCATTATTATGAGGGAAATCGCTGAGGTCAGGCTATGCAGACACTTGCTAAAGGAGAGCAATTCTGAGAGTTGCTATAGGGAATTCTCTGCAGCTTTCCTATAGTTTTGCAGTGTACTTCACACTGACCTGCCGGAATTAAATGAACTTACACCAAAAGTAGTGCTGTCCCTTAGCATGAAGACTGTGCATGGACACAGCTCTCTGGTGGTGCTCAAACTGGGATGGAATGTGCTTGTGTCTAGTCTGGGCCCAGTGTTCTGGAGGAATAGGATGTATTTTTCCGTCTCTGTCCTTATCCTCATTTTAAAAAATCCAGTTTTGCCTGCTTGCAACAAGTTTGACAGTGACATCCTTCAAACTGAGGGCAGCCCTAAATGAGCCCACTTACTAATTTGCCTCTCATGCACTTTGCTACCCCATACCAAAAGCAGCCATCAACTCTCTTAATGGAGACACGCACAACGCCTGAGGCCTCTCTCTAGTTAATAGCCTTCTACCCTCCTGCTCCTTCCCTGGATATCTAGGAATCCATGCCATGTTTAATAAATTTCTCCTTGAGTTACCAGAAAAGCACTGCTTTTAGACAACAGGAAAAATTTGGAAAGATGAAATCCTTGTAACTTCAGATTTGTTTAGGTCTGGAAAGAGTCTGTGAGAAAGATGACCTAAACCTGAGGAAAAGGCTAAAGGACATCTGCACTGGGTCAATGTCTGTAAATTGGAAAGGAATTTCTTATTTTTCTCCTTTGTGTTTCCCCAGATCATCAGTGTAATAAAGAGAAGAGAGACAGAAAAGTGCGGGAAAAGGGCTGATACCCTACAGCACAACAGCTTTTGGGGATCATGGAGGGGCAGATAACTCTCCTGAAGCCTGTGGTCTTTAATACTCCTAACTGCTTTTCAGATGCTTAGTAATGTGGTTTTGCTTAGTGTTTACCTCTGTGTGCTCCTGGCTATTTAATTTTTAAAAAACCCACTGAAAATATCTTTCCACAGAAAGTGCAGTTAATTCTGCACATAAAATAAGGTTAAAGGTTTACTGCATATCTATTTATGCATAGATATGCAATATGCTTGACTGGTGGTTTATATAAAGACATATCTGTAGTTCACAAGTGGCTGCTTGAGCCACGCCAGGAACACAATGCATTTCTGACTTGATGGCCCCAAGAACGAGCAGCATTTCTGTGAGGTTCCTTATCTGTCTATTCAGGGCATTTGGCTTGTGTATCCTCTACCTCTTCCCACATCTGCACAATTCCCTCTTGCTTGTTTTTCCCTTACAAAGTTGCTGCAAAAGTATTTCTGCCTGTCCCAGTTTGGGCCAAATTCAAGGAAAATGTCCAAAAGGACGTCTCCTCAAAGAAAGGCAGGGTACTGCCGCCCCTCCCCCCTCAGGTTCTGGAAAGAAAATACTCCTCGGAGGAATGTGAAAGGGGAAAAAAAGAACTATTTATTAAACCAACACACAGGAAAATAACAATAATGCTAAATAATGAAACCTCTCTCACTGTGGAGAAGAAACCTGGAAGATTTTAGACTCCTCCTGCGGGGTGGTCTCTCTCCTCTTCCTTGGAGCTGGGTCGATGTGGGTACCTCACTCCAGGCCGGGGGAAGGTCCCCCAGTGGAGTTCAGATGCTGTGGTCGTTTGAGCAAGTCCAAAGGAGAAGGAGACAAAACCAAAGTCCCAGAAAACAAAGTTTAACTCTCTGTCTCTCTCCAAAGAAAAAAGAGCCGAAAAGCTGGCTGGAAAAAGCAGGAAGGGTGCTTCCTCCGCTCTTCTCCCCACACAGCCGAATGCAGAGGAGAGTGACCTTGAAGCACAGACTGCTTTGAAAAGTTCGTCTGGCCTCTTCTCTCTGCTCTCCCGGGCTCAGTTTAAAGGCACAGGAATCATGTCTGAGCATAGAACGATGGTAAGGGATACACACCATAAAGTCACCCCAAGACACTGTCCTACTTCCACCTCAATATCAGTGCTGTCCATTCAATCATGCTTCATCCAAATCATATTTCATAGTCCTTATAAAGCTACCCAGGCCATAGGACAAGGGACTGTTTTGCTGTCTGTGTGCAGGACAAAAGACTGAAATGAAGTAGCATCCTCTGAATAAGCAGAATAACTCAACAGAAGACATCAGGATTAGGCTGATTTGCTCCCATGAGGATCTGTGCTGTGTCCTTTGTTTATCTACAAAATGTACCCTGCACATCCAATTAAGGCTTATTCAAGCTTGGGACCTTGGAACTGATCTTATTTAATACTTTCATTAACAACCTTGGCACAAGAAAATGAAAACATGCTAATGAAACAAGAGCATATCACAAGATTCAAAGGCTGTGTCAGTGCAGAGGAAGATCAGAGTATTGCACAGGTAGGCTAAGAGTAAAACAGACAGATTAAAACTGAAGATCATGGAGTATAAAGTCATGTATTTAGGGATTAACACCAGAACTTCTGCTATAAACTTAAGAAGCCCATAATTTAGCAGCAAACTAGGAGCACCTTACATTTCTAGCTAAGCACAATCATCCCTTGCTAATGTGATCTAGGGCTGAAAAACCAAACTTTGATGCCAAGAGGTATGAATTATTTTCACCAGTAAAAAAGTTAATGTGCTCATACCAAAAGTCCTATTGGGATCTTGCTGGGATATTCTAAGGAACTGGTTTTTGTGTTGAACAAAGACATTCAGGCTCAAGAGGTACTGAGGCTGTTTTGGTGGAGGGAGGGAGGGAGATACAAAGGGACTAGAATTTAGGAGGTTTAGGCTCACTTGCACAGGCAGCATGAGTGAATTGTAAAGTAGGACTGCAGGATCTGAGGCAGATGCAGGCAACCAGACATGCTCCTGCCTTGAAACGTGCACAGAATTTGTTCTCGTGCTTCAGTGAACAAGCACACAGCCTTCCAACATGCCCTGTACTGCCTTCCCCCAGCATACTTCTGCTGTTCATAATTAAAGGCAAACCTGAGAGGGGAGACAGGCCTGCAGGAACAACTCCCTCAGAAGCTGCCTTAGCAAAATGGGGAAAACTAAAGTGGATCTGCCTTGCCAAACTGGACTAGACATAGCCATCTCCTTCCAACTAATGAAACACTTATTTTTGTTCCGATTTCTCAGCTGGGGCTCCTATCCTGGTGTTTTGATATTTGATCCCATTTTTCCCCATCTGCTCACACATTCTCTCCTCCCTCACCCCAACCCATTCCCTCCACAAGTTGCCTATGTGTGTCTGAGGGATGAGATGAACTACAGAAGGGAATGTCTCACATCCGGCTCTTGTACTTCAACATGGGCATTAAGGAGCTCTTTTGCAATGAAGCAGCATCAATAATTCAGCAACATGAGAAGAGTGGAAAGCCCATGGCTGAGCTGGAGCCAGGCAATCATTTGGCCATGTAAAAGATGCCAGGATTTAGTATTCCTATGTTGAAGCTTTGGGAATATAACATAGCAAAGAAAGCAGAGTTTCCAGGGATTGTGGACTTGCACACTACCTCCTGCATGCTGACTGACAAGCTATGTACAGAAATACATCTCTCCAGTAAGGACTAGAAAGGCTGATGGAAGGCAGAGGAAAAAATTTACAGAGTGCCTTACATCGATCCCAGTGCAATGGAGTCTGTGGTGCACAGTCTCCAGTGCTCCAGCCAGGCTTAAGCACCCAGCTGAGGGCCCAACACACACCCGTTTCCTCTGCCCACTCTTCACTGCCACCCACGGGGTCAGCTGCCAACCAGGGGCAGTCTAAGGTGGTTTGACCCCAGATAACAAGTGCTGGGCTCTGAGGCTGTAGGAAACACTCATTTGTGGGCTCCTCTCCTTCAACTCCTACAGTTTTCTTGGAACCACTCTGACTCTCATGCCACCACAGGTGCTCACAGCATATTTTTTTATCCAAACTGGTTCAAACTTCAAACAATGCTAAAGTCTACAGGGATAAGATTTGTTTAGCCAGCTTCTCAGATGCATCAAGTTCTGCCATTGTCACTGATGCAAGCAAATAGGTGGGAATACAGGTTTTACTTTTCACTCAGGCCAAAGATAAACTGCACAGTGCCTAAAGATGCAGGCTACTGCTCAATGTCTTGACTAATGATCTGGAAGAGTGTGAACTGAGCAAGTTTACAAGTGACACAATGTTATCTGACAGTCAAAACAGAACTCTGAGATAAGGCTGTGAAAACGTTCATAGAGACCTAACAAATGCTGGTCGAACGGGCAACATGAAACAGAGGAAATGCCATGTTACCAAGTACAGTCTAGGATGAAATTATTTAAGTATTGAAGTGGTCAGCAAAATAAGAACATTTGAACAATGTTCAGCATCATTTTATAAAGCTGACAGTATCAGGAAGAATTGTACTGAGAAAAGTCCTGAAAGCATTAAACCACTGTCTAAATCAATGCAGTCTCACCTTGCAAGCAGTGTCCAGTACCCAGTCTCCCATCACAGGGATCTATGAGAAACACACAGTGTCCACAGAGGTATAACTGAAGAATTTCAAAAGGAAGGATGGACTAAATGAGATTGTACAAATCCTACAATGGGCTTACAATAAAAATCTTCAAGCAATTAATTAAATACAAAAGACACATATTCAAAACAGGCAGCATTTTTCTCTGATTTACACCAGACAAAAATCAGACCTTATCCTTTTAAAGTGAATAAAAGGGAGCTTGTGCTCTGTGAAAGCAAACACTAAATTACTCTTGATGACAATCATCCTACTTATCAGGCCCTGGAACTACTGTTCCTTAAAACCAATTAAACGGCTGTGTGCCAAGAGTAACAATAAAACAATTGCATCAGCAATATGGAATATTCCTCTCCACCTGAAAAGAATGTCTGACTTTGAATGAAAGTATATAAGTATGACATAAAAGGGGAAAATGTAGAAAATTCAGTCCCCGAACAAATACCACTTTAAACAGTATGAAACTGAGCCCTTCATACAGGCCTGATGACCATTTATGTGCCTTCTGAGTGAACATAACCTGTTCATAATTAATATATAATGTTTGTATTGGTCCATTAGGGGTAATCTTCAGCCATTATGAATATTCATCAAATTGTTCTCATATTTGTAGACTTTGGCTTATGTTCAACCTATTTCATTTTATTTAGTTGCTTAAGGATCTGGAAACAGACACTTCCAGAGTCTCAGTGAAATGAGAAGAATCATTCCCTGGAAGTGTTTCTCACAGGCTACATAGAGATGCTGGGGCTACTATGCTCAGAAATCCAGTAAATTGGAACTACATCTACTGGAGAGAAATCCATGCCTGTCTTTCTGTGGAGCATCCTAACAAAGTCTTGGAAAACAGATCCAACATTTCCAGGATACACCCTTCTCTTTATCTGTAAGAGAGACATTATTGCAGCCTTTCAATATATACAGGGGACTTAGAAGAAGATGGAGAAGGACTTTTTACCAGAGCACGAGCTACAGGACAAAAGACAATGGTTTTAAACTGAGAGTAGATTTAGATCAGACATAAGGAATATATTTTTTATGATAAGGGTGTTGAAGCATTGGCATGCATTGCCCACAGAAGTTGTGGATGCCCCATGCATGGAAGTTTCAAGGCCAGGTTGGATGGGGCTTTAAACAACCAGATGTAGTGAAAGATATCCCTGCCCATGGCATGGAGGTGCTTTCATTCGTACTGTAGAAGCATGGGAGTTTTTTTGCCATGAGAAAAGTTTTGCAGCCTTCTTCTTCAGGGTAAGAATTCCTGAAGAGTTTGACAGAGCAGGACATTTGTTTCCTACCTAGCTGTGTTGACAGCAGCATGGGTACAATAAAGCAAGCTGGTCAACCAGTACTCCTCCAATATCACACCCAGGAAAGTAAGATACCATCTCTCCAGGAAAACATTTGAATGAAATAGCTGAGAAAGTGGTAATCTGTGACAACAGAAAAGAATCCCTATGAAATATTTGATATATTTAATATAACATTTTATGCTAAAACTTTCCTCTTAATTACCTTATTATTTTAATGGTCCAGGCATAGCTTTTAAGCACAGGTAAAGATGTATGGAAACATTGTATTTAAAGTTACAGAATAAGGCCAATTCATAGAATTGCCTGTTCTTAAGAAGGGGAGCAGTGCTAACTACGTAACATCTAAACTTTCAAACACACTTTACTGAAGGTTACACAAACAAGAATAATTTGAGGAACCCCATAAAGAAGCAGAATGAAATAAATACTGGGGTTTACTACAGCTTTTCTGTGTGTTCTATTTGGAAGTCTACAGTGTTCACACACATGGAAATTAGATCTGAAAACTCCTCCCAGCATCAATGTTTAACATTGTGAACATCTACCACCTTCAGACTAAAGTTCTCAGGTACTCATCCAGGGATCAGGGCCACATATAAATCTCCCTATTCAGAAGTGTATCTCCTGCTGCAGAAATGGCTTTGTCTGCCAACACAGCCAACATCAGCATGTTATTGTGCTCTTTTTGGGGCTATATCTTGTAAACGTAGCTCTTCACCCCAACAGAAAGCTCTGCTCTCTCATTAGCAGTAGAACATGAAAAGAGGGAAAGGGAGGTTGCCTCTCTCATTTGGCTTCTCCAGAAGGCAAAACCTCACATTGGTAAACTCAAACCACCAACTCAGAAGGTGACCCCACACTTAGATTCTTTTTTTCCTAGTCTGAAGCTTTTTTCCTTGCTTGTAGCTCCATGGACACTCATCCCATGTATCTGAAACTTCCTACAACATTAATGCAAGTAATTAACTGATACAATTTGCATTAGCACAGGCCATAATTAAGCAGCTTGACTATAATGATGGCAGACAAGTAAAACAGTGATAAAATATTACAGTAAAGCAAAGATGCAGTACGTTAACTGCCAAAATTAATTCACTTACTAAAGATGTATGTATAGTGCCCTGTTCTTGGCTTGTCAAAGGGCATTTCAGCCTAAAATACATATATATATGCATATGCTGTGTCCTTCTTCTGCTGAAGAATTATTTTATTCTACATATAAATCACTATTAATGGTGTACCTGATACATAATCATAAGCAGTGAGACATTTAACATGTGTTTTTCATAGTCCTCAGACTTCTGATCTTTGTACGTGAAAGACAGTGCTGAGTCCTAATTAAACTCATAACCACGAACCTTGTCATTAGAAATTGTATGGAAAAAATCAATACATACACATCCTATTGCCATGTTGAGCTGATGGAAGAGCATGAACTCTTCAAAACCTAAATATCTCACCTTTGAACAAATTTTTGAGGGCTACTACATAATTAATTTCAGTCTGTAGAATTCAGATGAGAAAGGATAGTTATATCACATCTTCCCACAGGTATCTCTAGTTAACCATTTGACTGCCTTCTTTCTTTCCATCTCTTTTTCGTCCTCTCCCTTTCCTTACCTTATTCTTATGGCTGCTCTACAGTGGGAATAATCTGATAATCATAGTTTGTTGTTATTGCTCCCCAAGCAGGCACTGTATTTCAGAATAAAAGCAGCTGTCTTTATAGAATGGAGTTTCCATGAGGAAACGTAAGGAATTACCCCGGTTTACTTATAGTTTACAGGTGTAACTATTCACAGTTCCTTTACCAATCAGTTTACTTGTATAAATGAACACTTGACCTTCAGATATACATCAGTCTTAATGTTATATGACACAGAACAGCAAAGTACATTTAGATTATACAGAGATACTACATTAGTACTTTCAGATCAAATGCTTGTCTATTTTTCCAACTGTTAATTGATACAGTAAGAGATATTACCTCTCTGCACCAACTTTGCCTGCTGGCATCCCTAGCCCATCACAAAACTAACAAGAGTGGCCTGCAGTGACCCACGTGCAGCGACCTGCCTGCAGTGACCTGCCTTGCAGGACCCAAGGTTTTCTCACATCATGCTCCCAACTACACCTCCAATGCCCTTTCTCCTGTCCCTGCTGTGTCACTTGGTTGACTGATATCCCTTCTCCCATTTGAATAACATGCTCATACAGCAGTTGGAGGGGAAGAAGAAGAGGGAGATAAAACCCAAGAAGTGCAGAGGTAAAACACATACAGAGCTCTCCCTGAATTTGCTAAACCTTTATTAAGCCTGAAGCCTTTCCAAGTACCAGTGCATCTTTATCTATTTTGGTCTTATTCCCTAGTGCCCCTTTCCTTTCCAATACTTCTCACTCCCCAAAAGGCACACTACATGTACGCAGTGTTTGTGCTCTCTGACCTCTCCATATCGTTTTTGCCTTGCACATCCACTTTCTCATTTGTCATGACCATTGGCAAAATGGCAGAAGAACCAAAAATCTATACAAATCTATTGCAATACAGACATTTTCTGAAACCAGTAATCTCATAGCACTACAATGAACTGTTAATGGATGAGCAATTTTAATTGTCCACTCCCATACATTGGATAATTTTTTCTTAGATAAAAGCAAGACGTATAATTAGAAAAGGGAACTAGTTACTTGTAATGGAAGAATAATCAAATCACCATTAAAAGGACATTAGCCACATTTGTCTTAATTCTAGGGGCCCTCCTGTTGCCTCCTGATAGGAGGATAAAATTTACTTGACAATCTGAGTGACTTTTTCCAGTCCTGTTTATTCATGCAAAAGGGGACCTTTTATCAACCTTTGGCAGAGCAAGTTGCATGTAACTGAACAAAAGCCATTAAAAGGCTGTTTGCTTCATTTCCATAAAAAAAAGACACACCTCAACTTTGAGGGATACCATGAACTCCAGCTGGCTCCTGTCCTCCCACTTGTAAGTCACACCTTGAAGACAGAGCCAGTGAAAATAAAAGAGAAGCCCAAGGGAAATCTGCAAAAGCTTTATGTCCAGCTAGACTAGTGCAGGGTATTCCCAGAGAGGAATCCCATGTGGGACTCCATCACACGTGTCTCTTGGCAGTTGCAGGACAGTAAGGTCCCAGGGCTTTGGATCTACTTCACAAGAGATTCACTGGACCTGCTTAGGACCAAAACAGACAAACCTGCATTTTAATGCCAACAGCACAAAAAGGGAATGGTTCTGTTTAGTCAGCATCCTCCCTCCTTCCCTCACAGGCCATCAGGAGGAAAGGAAAGCCCTCTGAGGTAGGGAGATGGTTCACCCAGATAACATAGGTTCGACTCTGTTCCCCAGACCCTATTCCACTCTTCAGTACCACATGCCACAGAAGGAAAGGATGCAGAGAAACCCTGTCATGTTCAATAAGGTTATATATACTGCACCTCCCAAGAAGAGGAGTGGAATCTAATATCAATTACTGCAATGGTAGGAAGGAAGGAAGTGTGTCAGACAAAGGCTGAGACATTACTATCAACCATGATCAGTAGCTGCCTCAGCACATCAGACTACAGCAGCATTTACCTTGCAGCAGATATCAATATTAATCAATACCATCCTTTACAAGCAACAACCAAACTACTCCCAGCATGCAGATACATTTATCCTGAAGCCAGTTAAACCAGACAAATGGCACTTAGCACCAAAACTAAGGTTCAGTACCACCCTCCCACGCTGACAGTCAAGTATTCCTAACCAAAGTAACCATCCGAACCAAGTATTCCTTGATCCCTCTTCTCCCAGCAGAAGAAAACTATTTGCATAAAACAGCACCCACCATTTGGTACACATTCATCAGCATCTTCAGAGGCTTGTCCTCCCTGAAGCAATTAGTTTATACCAGTAATGAACAAGCCATGCAAGTATTTTTAAAAATTTAAGAAGTCCTGTGGCTTCCTCACAGCACAGTACTGACACAATATGGAATCAGGCTAACATTTAAAGAGCTTGATCCCACTGATTCACATTTATTTGTCACTTAACTGGACTCTGATGATGCTTTACGTGGGTGACTTTCTGTTTTTAATATAAGAGCACTCATGCCACCCTCTAGCACCTTTAAGATATGANATTAAATTGTATTTCTGACTTGGAGTCACTGGTTTGCTTTCAAACCTGTACAGAACATAAAATACAAGGGACACAAAAGATCTTATCCTTTCATTCCTAAGTCCCCCAACTAAGTGCAAGATAAACTAATTTAATGTAAAACTAATTTTTATCTAGAAGAGTTATGACCACCGGTCTAGTTCCTTTCTGAAGGCTTAAATACAGATCAGTCTGTATAAACACACTTAGAATGTTTTTCATGTTTTAGCTAGAATGCTTTAGCTGTTTCTCGCAGCAAAAATCAGTGGGAATTCCAGTTTTGTCCAGGATGACACACTTTATTACAATTTTATCAAAGAATTCCAACACCTGCAACCATCAGAGTGGCACCTTTAAACTCTTCAAGAAGTTGGCCAGATGGAAGTTAAGTGTTTTGCTGGTTTCATGGAAAACTGACCAAATATGGAAAACATAATGAGAAAACTCAATTTTAATATCCTCAGCTGACATCTTAAAATTTGCCTGCAGAATTTCCTTAAGACTCCAGCTCTCATATAAGACTAGGCCTCTTAAGAAAGTATTCTTCTCTGCCCAGTTTTAGTAGAAGTTGGAACAACAAAAGAAGGGCAGAGGATACAGATACAGAAGGAATGACAGCAGGAGAACAAGTGTACAGGCAGGAACTGAGCAGAAGGCAGGAATCAGAAGGGGACGAGATGGGATGGCAGTGTAAATTAAGGGGCTGATAATAAGGAAAAGATTACAGGAACTAGTATGGGAGGAAAAGAGAAAAGTCCTTAACCACCAGAACATAGGCCCTAATAAACATGAAATATGTTCTCTTGCCATTAAGTGAACAGACACGAGACTAGTTGTAAAGAATCTCCATCCCACTCAAGGCAGGACACAAAATGAGTAAGTTTTTCTACTGCTACCCACGACAGGACTATTTCAGATAGTTCAGGAGTATGCTGCATATCCAAATAGCTCACTCATACTGTTGTTCAGTGGCAGTCTGGGTAAGTCCCATGACAGAAGTCTGCTTTTGGGGGTTCTTTGTGTGTTTACCTTCATTCACAGTGCTGTATGTTTGCTTTGTGAGATGCCACTTTGACCTGCTGTGTACCTGTTGTACAGACGGAAAGAAGGAAGCTCCTGCCTGTACCATCTCAACCTCCTTTGCTGTAGAGATGGAAAGCACTTGATGGAGGGGGCTGGTTCTGCTGGGAAAAAGCAAGAAGTCTTACAGCAATTAACAGAGGCTCAGAAAACTGTCTTCTAACTCTGTTGTAAAGTTCACATGTAAGTCTGAGGAATTTGCATTGTATATATTCCTCATTTTTCTCCCACACCCCAATTGAGTAATTTGTGGTGTGAGCTGCTAAGATGCTGAATGTGAGTAGGTGCATCTGAAGTCAGTGGGAGGTGGACTTTCTGTACATGCAGAGTAGCATAAAGCATTTACCACCCTGGAAATTAAGGTCTTTGATATGGTATTTACCACTTGGGAAATTAAGATCTTAAATTTCTTCATATAGGTAACCAGAAGTGTTGATGTTTTTAATTTCCTGCACACAAGACAAAATAATGCCAACTATTTCATAGTGGTGACAAGGGTAAAGTCATTAACGGTCAATAAGATTATAGCACTCCTGAAATGCTCTAAAGGAAATTAATTATTTTTATTCAATAAAGGATAATGTTATGCAGTAAACTGTACATTAAAGTATACACAGGCTAAGCAGGTGTAAGAATATGGAATAAGCAATAAAAGAAACACAGAACTGGAAAGCTTCTGGAGCTCAGTCTCCTGCTGTCTCAGGCAACTACATCACATAAGCAGTTTTATAAACTCATCAGGCTCTGCTTCCAAAGCGGGTGGGTTTCCTGCCCTCAGCACAGGGAAACTGTCTCGTGGCCTCATGGCTCTGAAAATTCCAAATCTTCTAAATTCATTAATGTCCATTTTACACACATTTGTCTCCCATTTAAACAACAATTCTACATCCATGCCATTCACTCTTCTTTTGAGACATCAAATCTCCTCTTAACATTCATTTTTCTAATCTAAACACAACAAATTCTTCAAGCCCCCTCTCAGAAAAGCTCCCCAAAGGACAACATTCCTACTTAGCAATAGGGTTCTTCTGAGAAAATAAGCTTATGGCTATGTGATTAAAAATGGTATTGTAAGGCAGTCTTATGGAATGTAAGCCCACAAGACCCAAGCCTGAAAAGCAAGCAGTGCAGAGGGGGTCTGAAGCCAGACACACACAGGCCACACAGCTGCTCTGCATACATACATCCGACTCTACATCATACGTGGTGTTCAGTCTGCATCCATCACACAGCTCTGTGCACACAAACTGCTCTGCTCAGCACTTCCCCACTTTTAACATGGTTCTGCATTTCTTAATGCAGTCTCTCAGTAGGTGGGAGAGAGACGGGAACTAAATGTTTTGAGAGTAATTCTTAATATCTTCCCCTTTTCTAAGGTGAATCAGTGAAGGAAGCAGCCTCAATTACGTCAGCTCTCCTTCCTCAAATAAAACACACTCACCCGTGCCTCATAGGTGGAATGGTTAGTTGATGGAGACATGGTGTTAATAAAGGTTTTGCTACACAATTGGTCAATTTTGGTCTTTACTTCATGTAAATGAAGATAATTATTAGGGACTAGTGAAAATGAGAACATATTCTACTGACAAGGAAGAATAAACGGGCATCCTAAAACTGTAGCAAGTTACCAAGAGGTAACTTCTGGGGGAGAGTATTAAATATCCATAGCCGTTTCTGAGTTTCATTAAATTTGAAAAGGTTGTTATTCAAAGGTTGTTCACAGCATAGCTCAAATTTCCATGTACATAGTCCCAGTCCTAGTCCAAACACAGACCAAGAGCTTTATGAGTTGAGACAATAACATCCTGAGGTTGATTCAGAGAATTCATCATCCCATCGGGATGCTGAAGTTCCTCAGTGTGACTGTATTTGGTGATGCTGAAAGCAAAGGTGAGAAATCTCATCACTTCATGCAGAGACTTGGTACTGCACAGACACTGGAGAACCTGACCTCGCCTGAGCCCTGATACACCAGATGCATTTGACCTGACTTTGTATGGCAAGACCAGCAGCACAAACCCACCGTGTCCTTACCACATCCTCTGAGGCTCAGGCAGCGTGAGTGCACACAAAGTCATGCACCCACTCGGCCAACGGCTATGGCCATGGGTGCCTCACCTTTATCCAGTCACGGGTGGGTAACACGCTCCCATTGTATGTCATAGCATGGTCTGACCTCTAGAGAATTAAGGTGAAATCAAGAAGAGGAAAACAAGCAAATACACTGATAGTTGCTTATGGGAAATGCTGCCTTCCCCCCCGGGGCCCCGTGCTCGGGGAGCACGTACTCGGGAATACGAAGCCCCGCAGTGCCTGTACGAGACCCGGCCGCCAGCCGGCACCCAGCGGCTGCAGTACCCAGACTTCGTCCGGCCCCGCTCCGGAAAGGCCGCATGGCCGCTCCCGGCCCTGCCCCGCCCGAGCCGCCGCAGGGGCAGCCGGGCGGGGCCGGGCTCGCCGCCCGCTCCTG
>VZTH01003435.1:441854-487505 GCA_013397815.1 Aleadryas rufinucha | reverse complement strand
CCCACCGGCAGCGCGGGGCCCCCGCCGCGTCGAGAGCCGGGGCCAGATCTTCGGCCGCCGGGGCAGACGGGAGGCCCGGGTCCGCCGCGCCCTGCCGGGGGGAGGAGAAGCGCCCAGGGCCCCCGCCCCGGCCTCGCTCTCTCCCGGCCTCGCTCGCCCCCAGGGAGGCGGGTCCTGGAGGGGTTTAACCCGTGCCGTGTTCCCCGAGACCGAGCTCGTCTTGCTGTTTTTATTATGTATTTTTTCCCGCCAGTCCCGGCATTCATGCCCGCCTGCCTCCGGCGCTGGCCCGCAGGGCTCCTAACACACGGGGGCCGGGATTTGGGCGAGGGCCCCAGGCTGGGTGGTAACCAGGAATCCTTCCACGAGTCCCTGTTAGAGGGCATGTTAATATGCTCACGTAGGGCACGGCGCGGAGGAAAAGCGAAGTGATGACTTTTTTCTGATGGAAAAGCAGCTACTTCCAGTGCTTCGGCGCCAGGCTGCCGTCCCTCGGATAGCACCATGTGCCTTCCCCGGCTGGGTTTCTAGGTCGTGGTTTCCCGAGGGGTGGACCCTTGGGACGAGTTCCCGTAGCCTTGCATGGAAGGGCAGGATGTTGCAGTCCGTCTCTCCAGGAGAAGCACCTGGAGATTGGGAAGGGGAGGCAAGGCTCACAGTGGCCCTTGTTTTTTGCTGGGTTGCAGTGGGTGCCATAGGATCGTGTTCGGTGGTGTTTATTCCGGCATCATGGTTACTGTCTTCTTTCTGTCAGGTTTTGAGGCGCATTCTCGTGTTGATAGTGTGACATCCCCAGCTTTTCCTGCTTCTGCTACTACACTGCTCTTGTCCCACTGCCGGCCACCATGGATAAGACCGAGTTGATCCAGAAAGCCAAGCTGGCTGAGCAAGCCGAGCGCTACGATGACATGGCCACCTGCATGAAGGCAGTAACGGAGCAGGGTGCCGAGCTGTCCAACGAGGAGCGCAACCTCCTCTCGGTGGCCTACAAGAACGTGGTGGGCTGCCAGCGCTCGGCCTGGAGGGTCATCTCCAGCATCGAGCAGAAGACAGACACCAGTGACAAGAAGATGCAGCTTATCAAGGACTATCGGGAGAAGGTGGAGTCTGAGCTCAGGTCCATCTGCACCACGGTGCTGGTAAGTGGGGGCTTTGTTTTTTCTTCTACTTTGTTTAAGGTAAAGAAATGCAGTATTTAAGTGTGCTTCTGTATTGGGGGAAGGACTGAGAACTTGGCTGGGGCATACCATGCAAAGAGTTGTGCTGGGGTAGGGGAAGTCAGTGCAGTAACTTCTACAACCGTTACGTGGGTCACAGTGGTGAGGAAGATAAGCTGCACTATGCTATGGGCCCTATATGTGTAGAGGTATTTGAGATACTCAATTTTGAGTGTCTGTGAGGTACATATTTGGGTGGAATGATCCATATGCAGTATTTCACCAAGTAGTTGCAGAGATACAGGGAATTTAGCCTCTGTGCTGTGGTTAGTAAACTTACCTATTCGTAAGATAAGCTGAAAACATGAAAACCCCTTTATTCAGATCAGCTAATAACTTGCTAAAAACATTTAAACCATATGTGCATTTTGTTTACTTCTTCATGAAGAAAGTACTCTCAAGGGGTCTTCAAGAGACATTTTGAGGAATGTTTTAACATAAATTTGACTTTATAAGCTGACACATCTGTATTGGAGGTTGGAAAGAGACATGTAGAAATTGGCTTTGTTAGATGCATGCTGACTTCTCAGGGTATCTTCGAGATGAATTTGCAGTAATTGTGGAACAATGAAAAGCTGAAGTGTAAAGACTGGAAGGACACCCTAAGCATGCATCAAAGCCCAGAAGTTCATTTCTGTGGAAGCAGCAGAATTCCAGGTGCTATTGATAGGAAAACTCTAGTGCACTGTAGTGGGAGCTCAAGAGATGTGTGTCAGCAGTGTGGAGGCTGCTGGACCCTGTTCTACATGACCCGGGAGTCGTAGCTGCAAGAAACTGCATGTGCGTAATGCAATAGTATGTGCATAATGCGATAGTATGATCTGCAATGTGTGGCAGATCATCTTCAGTGATTTATTTGCTCCTCTTAGTTACCTTTGGTTTTTTGGTGTCTAGTAGTGCTAATGTGATAACAGGAGGAAGCAAGTCTATAGGGAAATAAACAATTTTGAGGTAAATTTATTCTAGATTGGTTTAGGAGACATGAATTTCGAGGTGACTGATTTGAAAGTAAATGAATTTTCTTCTTGATTAAATGTTCTGGCTCACATACAAGGGAATGCTTCTTTGGATTGTGCTGAAAATACCTATATGTTTCCTTGTGTGCTGCCACCTAGGTTTGTTCATTCTTTCTAAATACGTCAAAGTGAGTTACCTCTTGAAAACAATTTTTGAATTTATTAGCTTTATGAATTGGTTGAGTTAATTCCTTAACACATTTAAGAGCCCATGCCTTCCACAAGAGTAAAGCTGTTTCTGCAGTTACAGGTGTATTGAAATTGTGAAACTTTCACCTTTGTGAAAATGATGGGACTTACTTTGGGTTCTTTCTTCCTGTGACAAGTTTGACTAGAAGCATATGTGATGCGGTGCCAGCATTTGTGTCAATCTTCTTTCTCTTCTCTACTCAGTGCCCCACTTCAGAACTAACTTCTTGGGACCTCCACATAAAGCTCACTCTTCAGACTTCCTAATCTCCCTCTGTCCTTTTACGAAATCTAGTGCCTTAGAGAAGGCGATGCATAAAATCTCGTACTGCTTATACCACTTTGACAAAGCTTATGTTTCCATAGTGAGAGGCAGTGAACCGCTTCTCACAGTGTCTGTGCTGAAGTTGTTCCACCCCATCTGATGGTGGCCAGCAGATATTCTGGTAGCTGTACTAGCGCAGACCTCTGATGTAGGGAAAGCAAGCTTTTCCTGTGCTAGATGAATTTTTCAATGCACTCTAGTCTTTCTCTGTTCTCAGCAATGGCCTGTTGGCAGCTCTCCCCTTCTGGCCGGGAAGGCTGCAGGAAGTAATGAAGACCAAAACGTACAGCTGAACATGATTTTCCTGTCCTGTCCTGCTGCAGAGCTGTGCCTTCCTTTGGTAGGAGGAGATGTTGGCTATCTACTGCAAGCCTTCCTTTTTTTATTCTTCCTTTGAGGGCCATGTGCAGTTATGTTCTGTTCTGATTCCCTCCCTTTCCTCCTCCATCTACCACTCCTATGATCCATGAGTCAGCATCTAAGAGGTTGGAATTCATGACGAGCAGGCGTTACAAAGGATGGGTTTCCTAAAGCTGAGCCACACAATGGTTTTGGCTCCTCCTTTGAATCATAATTTCTTCTGTACTAATACTATGGTAACGGCTTGTAGCTTTTTCAGATCTCTTCAGCTGAATCTCAGAGATGCTTTTCTAATTCTAGGAAGGCAGCTAAACTGTAACAACTGCTGGCAAGTAGTATGGAAAGGTTGCTTGTCATCTGAAGTATTTGGATTTAGCAAGGGTGGGTGTGTTGGGTGGAGTGTGACTGCTGTTAGTCATACTACTAACAGTTTTTTCAAAAGGGTTTTTTAACTACTGGTATGGCATATTTCTAAATCTTCATTTAAAAATGCTTGTGCTAGCATTAAAAATACTGCTGTTTTTTAAATTGAAATATCAGCAACACTGAATCTGTAATTACTTTTTTCCTGCAAAAAATGCCCCAAGCCATTTAAGTAAGGTATTGTTTCAGGGCATGGTTTGATAAAGAACTTAAATTTAATCACCACTAGAATACAAACATTCAAAATTACATTGGGATATCTGTATATAGGTATATACATAAAAATAAAACTTTTACTGATTATTTAACTATCATTCTTTAACTGCCTATCTTGCAAGTAGGCGTGATCTGAATGCTTTTAAACTTAATTTTATGACTGGCCTTTCAGGTGAGAGTGATTCTTTAATGGAGAAATGGTATGGCTGTCAAACAACTTGCACAAATGTTTTATTTGAAAGGTACACTAGGAGGTTTTGCTGAATTCCCTGTATTGATTGACTAATTCTTTGGTAATGTAGAGAATTAGTGTTGAGTCATCCCTTATGACTCATAGTTAAAACTGGTTTTGAAACTTTCTTCTCCTTGAATAAAGAAACAGGTTAGCAACTTAACTTTTTTCAAGATAAAGTTCAACTATGTTTCATATACTCTCTGAGCACAAAGTTCATGTTGCTTTCTCTTGACTTGAATGATTTCAAGACACGGGGTGCTAGATAATGTAGAAAGGGTGGATGCAGCAGCAACTTTCATATAATTACTGAAATTATGTGGGAAACTTTGAAGATAGAATGTACAGTGTAAGACTGTATAGTGGATAATTTTATGTGAATAATTGTATGCACACTCCACTGTTCAGTGACATCAGGTTTTTTAAAAAGTTTACTTTTGAACTGGAACCTTTCTGGGGATTAAACTGGTGGGTTTTTTGAGAGCCTTGCTCTTTTTGCATGGCTATAACTCATGTTGCGTTCAAGCTCCTTTGTTCTTCAGTGCTCTCCACCTGCAGTTTGAGGGGTTTTGCGCGTTTGTTTGCATGTGTTCAGTTTCTAGGTCCTGATGTGTTGGAGCTCTTCTTGGAGTAATAGAGATGAGATTTGATAACTACTTGCCTGCAGTTTAAATCTTGATGAAGATGCAGTAGTTAAAATCATGAGGACTTGAAAACAACTGTATCTTGATGGTTACTTCTTGTGTCTCTAGCTGAAATTTAAAAGTGCTTTTTTAATAATTTTTTTTTTTAATTTTGTGTGGAAAAGCTACATACCTGAGGCTTTTCAGTTGTTTCCAAACATCTGTTTTCACAATGTCCTCTGTAAACATCTTTACATTGTATTGTGTAAGGCCCATGTTGGCCCGTTTCTCCAGAAACGAGCAAGGGCATTGTGAACTTTTAGAAATGAAGGAACAGTCACATTACTTGTGCTGTTGATTCTTTTCGGCACCCTGTGGCAGTGCCTGCAGTGAAATAGTTCTGAGCTATAAGGTGTGTATTTTTTGTATTTTTGCTGTCTTAAGGCTGATAGGATGCTTTGATCTTCTGTGAGATTGCACTGTTAATTGTTGAAAGCATGGATTGGTGTGTTGCTCTTGCCAGCTCCCCTTTCCTTCCTCCCCCCCTCCCCCCAGGGTTGCAACGTTGTTCCTGCTGCTGCTTCACATTATTAAGAAACAATAAAAGCTGATAAAAACGGGTAAGAAATCTGTCCACTTCTGATTATCCATTTTGTAGATCTAGTTCTAAGGTTAGTCACTTAAAAAAAGTAGAACAAAACTCATCATTCTAGAAGGAAATGTTTAGAGCAGTTTGTTTCAACAGCACAAGTTCATAGCTCCATTGAAAATGAAGTTGGCATTTTCTTGCAGTAGCAAATACATTCCTTGTGTCAGCTGAAATGTCTGATGTCTGATGATGGATAACTTTGACCATAGCCCTGTTTCTTCCCTGCTGCTGCCTTTGGCCTACAGAAAAGTGAATTTTTTTTTTTTATTGCACATGCAGAAATTTGTCAGATTGAGTAGGTATCAGCTTCATGCTGCTATGTAAACAATTTACCAGAGTTTCATGTCTTGTGAATCCTTTGTCTCTGTGTTCCTGTTTTCAGTGAACAGATGGAGTTTGTACAAAAATATATGTGGTGTAGAGGTGAAACCCAGTAAAAGGGTGTTGCAGTCTTTTGATATAGGGAACTATGTAGGATGCAGTTTTATTTTGAAGGTCAGGCATGCTAATCACTTAAAACTACATTTGGACTTGAGTTAGTTGTCACAGTTGTGGTTGGGACAGTGTTTCAAGTATTACTTTTTAGTCCTTTGTAAGTTAAAGTAACTTAAAATTCTTAAGTGACTGACTAAAAGGAAAGGCTACTTCATGAAAGTCAGGTTGGGAATATTACTTCTTGAAAAATCCAGAATTGTGGAGCGAATGTGAATTGAATTAGTACTTTGGAATAAATAATCTTTTTTTATGAAAAGTAATTTGAGGAGAGAGACATGATTTTTCCATTGTGTTCTTAGCACAGCTTTTAGCAACCATCAACACATTTGTGGTAAGAATTGTGGAACTTAATGCTTTAATTTTTTTTACTTTAATATACTTGAAATTTAGATCTGAACTTGACTTATTCATAGTTTTACCTTCTCCTACCTTCTCTGTCATCCTTCAGTAGAATTTGCTACTGGAATCCTCAATCTTGTGCAAAGAAAACTGAACCATTTCTGAGAAAGGACTGATTCTTACAGAAACAAAGACTAGAACGCAATGAGGTTCTTGAACAGACTGCAAACTGTTAAAGAGTCCGGCTAAAAATAGTTCAAGGAATTCTGATGGTAGCTGAAGCCTCCATCCCGTGCAGTCATTGCTTGCTGCCCCCTCCCCCTACAGCCATATGCTGTCTAGAATTATTAAGTTTCTTGGAGGACATTTACTGGTTTGGTGGCCTTGAGAAAGTAGGATGTGCTCACTAGGTAGAACTGGACAACAAAACCACAAATTCAGTTTTTCTGGTAATGCAGTGAAGCTTTTAACAGATTTTGTAAATCACTGTCACACTTACCTTCTAGACGGTTGTCTCACAGGCATTTCTACTACCTTAGATACTAATGTGGTAGGTGCTTTTTTGAAGTAAAACACAGAAGACTGTTTATGAGAGAGAGAGAACTTGATTAGGAAAGAACACACTCGAATTTGAAGGTTATTAGCATTTGATTTCTTTATGATGGCACAACTTGGGGTTGTTTAGCACAATATTAAAGCAGTAGATTGTACCCATTTCTGTATAGGCACTGCAGCTTGGTATTCTGGTTTCAGTAATGGGGGATGACCGATTTTCAGAGGACAGAAGGTAGTGAGGAAAACAACAGAGGAAGGGCTGGTAAAAGTGCATGGATATACTTTGTAGTTTGGTAGATGAAGGTGCACACTTGATTAATCAATGTTTTCATATTTACCTTTATGCTCTTGGTCTTTGAGGGGCCAGGTGCCCCTTGATGTTACTTGTGGTTGTGCTTTCTTACTGCCAATAAACTTGAAGCCAGTTTTGTCACAGACAGGTAAGGTACATAATAACTATTCTCGAGTACTGCATTTGTGGCATTTACTCAGTATAGCTCCACCAAGTTCATTGGATAAGTGTTTGTGAGTTCCTCCTCATCCTTTCTGCATCCCAGGAAGCTGGAACCAACATCAGAACACTTCAGCTGAACATACTGCTGATTTGTAAGCTTGTCATTTGCTAATCCATCCTGTATATCTGAATATATATCAGTGCCCAGTTTGTGTGAACTGGGCACTTACGAGAGGCAGCAAAACAATTTAAGTGCTGAGTTTCACATCTTGTGGTCTGTGCACCTGCCAAAACATCAGATGTCAAGATCTAAGAACTGGAAGTCCTGAATTAGCTATGATTTTGCTTGTACCTTTCTCTAAATTTGTTAAAGTAATCAGTCAAAGTTTGATTTACCAGTTTCTAACATCAATAAAGGTTTATTACTTGCTCTATTACTCTTTATTCTCTCCTTTAATTTATATGATCCATTCACTGAAGTAGCTGGATATAGGAGTAGTGTGCAGCTCTGAAAACGGAAAAATTTCCATTTGCTTTAGTAACTTTCCTAAGTACACTGTATACACTGTTACCTGACTGACAGCCACATCCTTCCTGGATAAAACTTCATCAGGAGATTTTGTTCTGAAGTTGAATACATTTTGCAAAATTCTTGTAAGCAGAAATTGTTTTAAATTAAAGTAGGTAGCAGGGCCTTAGCAAAAAGTCATGGCTCACTTTCTGTGAGATAGTGTTGTAGCCAAGTTATCTGAAATGTTGACTTTAGTTTTTCTGACCTGAGGTTAGACTTCATTGTTGTCTTGTTTGGGGAATAACAAATTACTGGCACACTCCTAATAGAGTGAGTGAAATAATGTGTTGCTGTGTTTCCTTCAAGATGAAGTTGGATGATGGAAAAGGCTCTTCCAAGCTACACTAAGCAATGGGAAGAAAGGGATGTTGTGTTATCATTTTGAATTTCAGTGATCCCAAGCCTCTGATCAAGAGCCCCCAAAGAGAGAACAGAACTAAAGCAAGTCAAAATGAGTTCTTTGCATAAGGGCAATGTACCTTAAGACCACGTAACTCCTGTGTGCTGGTGTTCCTTTTGAGCACTGTTAGTCTAGATATACCTCAGACATTTAATCTTACCTTTGGGCTTCTGTAGCTGCAGAGCATAGAATTATTTTTAAATGAAAATTTAGACTTTTTTGTTTGATTCTGTCATATTATGCAAGGTCACAAATGGATGCTGAAAGAAGCTTTTAGATAGCCAGGATTCTGAAAAGAAGAATTTGGTGTCTAAAATTCATGTTTGCTAAGAGGAGAAGAGCACTTGGAAGTATTTTGAGGAATTAGAAATGTGTAAAATGCAGTCATGGAAGGATGTTAGAATCAATTTGAGATAAATCTGATAGATACCAAGGAAATTTTCCTGAAAACTTTTGGCTGTGTTGTATAGCCATTAATTCATCAAAAATTTATAATTGTTGAAAATTACTTTTTTTTAAAAGACTCATTTCTACATTTGATGGGGGGAAACTGGAAAACTTTGGCCTCTTCCATAAAAACTTAAACAATTCTCTGACTTGCATGGGATTGTTCATTTTGTCTGAAAATCTATAGAAAGGAGAACTTGCATTTCCATACACTTCTAGTTCCTGGCTTACATAGTTCTCTGGGGACCACAGAACTTTTTAACTTGTTTGAGGAGAAGTATAAACAGTGAGTGTAAATTCTAGATTAATTTAATCTCAGCACCAGGTGGGAATAGTGTGGGCAGACGTGCTGCAGCTCAGGCTTCCATTGCATTTGTTAAGTGGGATTCCAGATACTTCATTCAGAGCCAATCCTAAGTATTGACTGCCAGTTTTTAAAACTGTGTAGACAAAGACATGGAACCAAATAGAAAAGACAAATTAGGTCACCCTCTCGGTTTTCATGTCAGGTACATTTGTCTGTGCTCTCAACAGTGCTTTGTCAGGTCATCTTAAGGCCATGCCATTACTGGAAACGTGCACACATATTTTCCTCCATACATAAACTGAAACACTGTTAGTCTGAAGAGGTCTGTATGAAAATCACTTAATATTCTCCCAAAAGGAATTGATGCATAGAGCTTGAATCCTGAAGGATGAAGAACTTAGTTCTGCGGAATTACACTGCTGAAAGTAAAGTGATCTTATTCTTGCAGCAGGGGACTCTCCCTTTCCTGTCAAGAAAACAACTGCTGAACGTTAAAACACACCTAGGTTGCAGTGAGTCATACTGTGGACTTTGGAATGACTGATTGTACTTGAAATAGTCGAGAACTCTTAAATACCACTCCACTAGATGATTAAAACAGGCAGTCATTTGTGAGTAAAAGCCTTATTGAAAGGTCTGAGCCCACACCAATCATTTGTGCTGTCAGAGACTTTGGAATATTTGATGTGTTTAAATTCACATTTAAGTTACATTAGGTGATGTTGGTCTGAGCTGCCTCACCAACTTTTAGCTTTGCTTTTTGACTGCAGTTAGGGTGGAAACCATTTCTGTGTATTCTTCTTCTAGGTCTTTTTTTCTTATATTGGGTCTGGATGGACCCTCAAAAATACTTGAGAGTGAATAATTTTTCCAAATATTTTGCATACTGCAGCCCTGGCTGAATTTATGTAGCCTCACACACTTCACAGTGTTCCTGTGGGATGCAAGCTGCTCATCTAGATGGGGCTTTGATGTTGAATCCATGTTTCAGGGTGGTGAGTTAACTTGCTAGAAGGAGCGTTGACATGCACTCTGTCCTTGTGCATTATTTTTAAGAAACCTTGTTTCAAAATAGGTTTATTTTGAAACAGTTTCTTCACTTGCCTGTGAGTTTTTGATTCGGTGGGGTTTGGCCAGTTAGTATGGGGTACAACTTGCAGTAATCAGTTACTTGCTGTTACCCAGGTAACATATGTTCTGGTGGTGAGCTTCAGTACTCCTTAATAAACAAAACAAAACAAAAAAAACCCAAAAGCACCTGAAAGCTCAAAATAAGGAACATTCAGTGTTGGTTCAGAAAAGGAAGAAATATCTGGGAAACAACAATAAAACTCAGTCTAGTTCCTGTAAAGCCTGTGAAAAATCAGTACCCTGTGGAATGATGGCACCTCCTCTGCTGGCAGATCTGAGACCACTTGGACAGCTAAGAGCTGCTGAGCAGAAGTTCAACTTGGTTTCTTTTTTCTTTTTGTTCTTTCTTTTTTCCATATAATTGAACTTCCTCCATTATGTGGTGAGGAGGAATATAATTTTTTAAATATTATATGCATTGATATTTATTAGTTTGTTCTTCTGTCAAAAAAAATTACTATTTGATTTTGTTTTTTCTTTAGATGCTTTTTGTGTCATATGAGTTCAAACCAGGTGAAGGACATTGTTTTATATTACTAAAATCTGCAAATACCAATTACTTCCCACAAACGGTTGGGAAGTTCACTTTTAAAAATGGCCTTTAAAATTACATTCCCAGAAAATGGAGATGGTGCTGAAATAAGGTATTTCAAACAACTTGAAGTAAGATATATGGGCATTAGGCTCAAGGGTATTGCTGAAACACACTCTGACTTGAAAAATCAAACTTCATCTAACATAGACTTCATTCAGAAAATTCTGTGCCAGTCATTTAGAACATTGACACTCCTCCTTGCTGAATACCATGCAGCAGCTTAACTCACAGGACAGACATTTGGAGAGCATTGCTGTTTCTGATGGTTGCTTTTACATTGACTTTTTTCCTTCTGGTGGAGCAAAATTAATGATAAACTGCACTCAGTGAGAAATGCAAATGACAATGTAGATCAGTCCTTTAATAGCATAACATTAAATAACTTAGTGCTGGTGATGTGACCCAAACATGTCATAGGTGTTGACATCTGAGTGATAATGACAATGTAAATGTTCTGGGTTACTTGACTTTACCACATTGAGAGCTTCTGTCAATACCCAGGCACATGGTGTCTTCAGTTTGCTTTGAAAATTGGCCTCAAACCACTTGTGATGAGTAGGTCATCTCTGGAGCTGACCTGGCTCATGTTCATCCTCTGGTATTGCATGGTTAAGTGTGAAGAATATATCCGCTAGCTAGTGGTATTGGAGTGTATGAGGAGACTTACACTCATGTATTTGCTACTCTTACTGAAGTCCAATTCTAAATGGCACGACTGCTGAAGGAAGCTAAAAGGTCAGTTTGGTATTCAAGTTTTTTTTTTTACAAATTCATCTTTGCTGTTGAGATTTTTTTATAGCTGGAAATATGGGAAGAGAGAACAGCACAGATCAGATAGCAGTGGAATTTTTCTGCCACTTGAACCTACCCTGTAGTTAAATTGTACAGAAAGTATTTAGTGTACACTGTGGTTGAACTTAATGCTTCAATCAGTCTTGCCTTTTAAAATAGGCTTAGATGGGGAGAGAGTGGTGGGACTTCCTGTTTTGATGTCAGGTTTTTAAAGGAGGTGTTGCCCTGAAAACAGGTAACAGCATAGGTGTAGCGGGACTGGAAAATGAATTGCAGGGGAGGTGTGTGCTAGTGTATTGTAAGGAGAGGTTTGCTGGATGCACACACCACAAATAATTATTAAGGAGCTCTGTCTTCAGGGAGCTGCCTTGTCTGTGTCAGACGCTTCAAGTAAAGGTATGGCTGACATTCCTTCAGGGCTTGTTTTTCTTAAAGCTGAAATAATGGGGAAGTGATGAGAGCAGATGTATTGACTTAGTATTTCTGGCTCAGGTTAATTGCAGTGGTCAGTAGGTACAACATGTTCAACCCTTGAGCCTACTTAAACAGAGGGGAAGAGGGACTGAGAGGATAGTTGGGAAAGAACAAGAGTAGAATGGAGAAAGATCCAAATAGGCAGTTGAAATGTAACTTCCATTTGGCATGTAGAGGAATACGTTTGCCAATGGAGAGAGAAGAAGAAAAAAATTCAGCTTTTGGGGGAAGAAGTATCGTGCTGCCAGGCTCCCCAGCCTGCTCCCCGCCTGCTCCCCGTGGTTACTTCAGGCAGCTGCAGACCTGTTCCAGGGAGTGGTAGCCCTTTGTTGCTGGCATCTCTGTTATAGATAAGCCTTCCTTCTGTAGGAGGGGAAAAGAATATCATATATGAGAATATGATGCTGTTAGGATGACAAGAGTGTTAGCACACTGTGAAGGTAGAAATAAATTGAAATGGATGAGCAACACTTCAGAGAAGCAGGGTGGGAAATCTTGTCACGGCTCTAGGAGGACCAGCATGCCACTTGAGCATAATATGTCACTGTGGGGGAAGCAGCAGCTACCAACCACAGACTGTCACACTGCAAACCTATTGTAATGCAACTGCAGTGGAACACAAAGGGTCTGGTCTAAGGATAGAGCTTTGATTCTTGCATCTTCATGCTGTTCTGGTTCTGAGAGTCATCCCCAATCAGGGCAGGCCAGGGGCTCAGACGTCGTGTGGCTTTTGTGCAGCTTCTGAGGCATGTTTCGTGCTGCACAGCACATAATTGCTGGTTGTTCGAGGCTTGGTTTAGAAGGTGATGGGAAGAGCTGCAGTTAAGTGATAGTGGCAGCTGTATTTTAATACATACAAGGGATGGGCACGTTCACTGTATGTGAGCATGGATGGCAGTCTACTGTATTGCCTTACTTCATCCCAGAATCATACCTCTGGCAGTGCTTGTCTCTCCCTAGGTAAAATTATCACAAAAATTATTGAGGCTCTCCATGGTCTGCTTCATTGCTCTGCCTGCCTGTAGTCATTTTACTTAATATCAGACGATGTTTAAAATAAGGATTCCTGGCTGATTGCTGTCTGATGGAAAGGTAAAAATGTCCAAGTGGGGAAAGATGAGAGAACAGATGCAGGAAATCTTGAGTTTTCCTGGCTATTACTGACTCAGAGCAGTGTAAAGTAAATAATTTGGCTTACTGTGCTGTCTGCTCTCACTACCCTACCTACATTTTGTCTGTGAGAGGGAGGGTAAGATGCCTTCCAAGAAACGATGATGATATCCTGAGATGAATGGCTCATGAAGTACACCAAATACATTATTGATTTGAAAGATTAACATCTGGCCTGATAAATAATTAGCTTCACTCAAAGTCTGTTTGGATTCTTTCTAACCTACGTGATTCATAAATGAGATCTAGTTCCATTTAAGACTATTAAAAAACAAAACTGAATATGTAAAGTCCAGAATGAGGATATTCCACCCTAGCTGAAGCAAAAGGCACAGGTCTCTTCCTTACTTGTATTATGTAAGGATTAGGAGGCCCTCAAGATGAGTTGGGAGTGGGAGGTGCTGGGCTACTCAGCTCCTCCACCTGAGAAGTGCCTAGGAAATAACCCAGTCTTGGCTGTCTGAGAAACTGCAGTTCATTCTCAGCATCCACTTTTTTCTCTAAGTTTCTCAGAAGTTTGGACAGAGCCACTGGTTTTCAGATCTGCATAATAAAGGCAGCATTTTAAGGATGCACTGACATACAGGCCACAGTGCTGCTTGCTTGTGGTAGGGCTGGCACCATGGCAGAATCCTTTCATATTCCTTGAAGAAGTGTGTGGCCTACCCCATCTGGGGGGAAGAAAAAGTGGGTGCTAATGCTCTAGGGAATGTAGCTTTCAGATTCAGCTTAAAGTGGACATGCTAAAGCTTTCCTGTTAACATTCTTTAGTGTACAGTAGATTCCAGGGGTTAAGTATTTTTCAGTCATAAGCCAGATCAGCTCTAGTGCTAGAGCTACCTCCAAAGACAGAATTTTGTAATAAAATGGGTAATACTTTTTGTGTGCTAAGTATACAGTAAATTTCTGTGTTTTGGAAAGCATAAAAGAAAAATGCCTGTTTGTTCCCTTGTTGATGTAGTTATAACATCTTGAAGACTTTTATTTCAGCATTTAAAAGGTGAATCAAAGATAAAGAGTTTTGTGAAATACCTGATTTTAAATGCCTTATAGTATCTTCACTGCTTGTCTGGTCAGTGCTCCTCAGACTGTGGCACAGTTAATCTGAACACATGGATAAATCACATATCTGCTACTTAATGCTGTCCCAACCATAGGATGACTTTTAGAGGGCAGTGTTTACTCTTCAAATGTGATGGATTTATGGAACCTTTCTAAAACATAGGTGCATTATGTGTCACATTTCATCATTCTGGGCAGGTTCTTGTAAAATCAAATGTTAGACTTGAGGTTACCTCATTGTTGTCTCTGAGACTCTGAAACTGGTTTGTGTAGTGTTGTGCTTTTATGGCTGACGTGAACATTGTCATAGGAGAAAAGCGGCAGGAAAAAATCGAGCCAAAATGTCACGTTTTTTTCTTTGCAGAAATCTGTAGAGTGGGAATAACTCATTTTAATATGGATAGATACATGCACAATAACAGTATTAATATGTGGTTGTATTACCCTTCTGCCTACTACCTCTTAACTCTTGTTTTGAAACACACGTAAGGTTTTGCTGCTTTTTCCGTAACACCAGTGAGCTGTACTGTTCTGTATGTTTGTTCAAGCCCCTGCATACTTGACTGTGTTAAACTGTTACACAGATTCCTCCTCACTTACCCTTTGCCAAATAGCCAGTGTCTAGGCTTTGGCAGTGGTTTTATAGCCTTACAGAAACTCCTAAAAATGTCTGTCTCTGATTTGGTAGGTGCAAGGGTATATCAGGCTTGGTATCGTCTTGCCTTCCTGCTGTTTTCTCTAGGGTAGTATCAAGGGCAGGTATGACTCTGTACTTTCCTTACTGCCTTGGTGGGGATCTCTGCAGGAGCTTCCCTGGGCACTGCAGTTTTACATCCATGGGACACACACTGTTGGTATGCAAAAATGCTTTTTTAACCCAATTGGAAGTACCCTACTACAAGTGTCAGTTAAAAATAGTTGCCAAAACCTCAAATGGACTTGGAATGAGTAAACACTTTGAACTGGACTGCTCTGCTTCCAGTGATCATTAAAGGAAGTAATAATGGTATGGTGGTATGCATAGGGAGTAGGTTTGTGTCTGACATTAGCTCGTTTTGATTATAGTGCTCTAGTAGCCAATTAAAATGCTAAGGATTTTTGTGCAGAAAACTTACAGTTCCTTGAATATTTCCTTTGTAGCTGCTTCATGAATTTGGATACATGTTCCTGTAACAAAAATCTTAACTAGCCAGCTGTAAGCTTTGTGGAAGCTTTCTGCTCCTTTTATGACCTGTTTACTTTCCAAATAAGTAATGCAGATCTTTATCACTTACATTCCTACTGTGAAGTTGCTCTGAGTATTGCAGGGTTTCCTGGGTCTATCAGAACTCATTTGCATCTTTTGTCAACTCTGGAGAGTATGGGTGGTTGTAGTAATGAATTGGATAAAATCTTTGGGGTTCAGGGACAAGGTAAGCCAGAAGCTGCTCTCCTGCTTGTCAGTTTTCTGAACTACCCTGTTGTCTGGGGGAATGTCCTGTACCTCTTCTCTCCTTTCTTCGTCCCTGTCTTAGGTTGACTTGCAGCCTTGGAGAGAGACTTACCTTCTCTTGCTGGAGGCTTGCAAAACTTTCCTTGTCCTTTTGGTTATCAGGTAGGGAAGCTGTGAACAAGGGGAGTGTTGTTTGCAGCAGCTGAGGGTGTGCGGGAGAGGACTGTATAACTTACTCCATTCTGGGAATGGCAGGGTGGATATGAAGGATGTCTCCCTGCTGTGTTGGAGCAGGTATTCCTTTAGAGCCTTGCAAAGAGCTGGTGCAGTTTGGTGAAGTTGGCTGCCGACTAGATGGGTTTGAATCCTTGGCTCCCTGTGGTAGGTGGGCTGGAGATTCCTTATCGTAAGTCTAATAAACACAATTGATGCAAAAAAAAGTAGCTTTGAAACTTTCTGCACAGTGTTTTGATTTTTCCAGTAAAAGCTTACTCATTTGCAATGTTTTTGAAATGAGAAGTGCATATCCTGAAACTAAACTTGGTCCTGAAACTGTACACCAGTAAACCTTTCCTTGCTCCTTGCAGTCTGATTGGCCAGTTGTCTGTTCATCCTAATGTGGTCTCTAGTTTTGTGCCTTTACACAGTTGTTGAAATAAGTGTGCATCTATCTAAAATGCCTTAAAACTCCATTTAGCCTTGTAGCAAACATTTGAGTCCATCCAAACCTCTGGGAGAGAAGTAGATTGAACTTAGTTGCAGTGGTGTTTGTAATATGTCATTGTGTGTTTTGTTGTTGTTTCAGGAGCTCTTGGACAAATATTTAATAGCTAATGCAACTAATCCAGAGAGCAAGGTATTCTACCTGAAGATGAAGGGAGACTACTTCCGATACCTTGCTGAAGTTGCCTGTGGTGATGACAGAAAACGTAAGTACCTTGTGGCCTTGGGTCTTTCACAGCTCTGGTCTGTGGGTGAGGGGCCAGGAAATGAAATACACAGACTCCAAATTCACATCAGTTAGCTGGGTTTCAGTTGGAAATCTCCAGTTTTCCTACAGACAGAGAGCAAAACTCTGAACAGACCTTAAGTATGCCAGGGAATTTCAGCTGGTGTTCCTGTCATCTACCCTAAATTTCTGAAAAGTTCCTCCATAATGTTTATTCAAAGCTTCTGGAAGACAATGTAGGTGAAGGTATGGTAATATATTTAATGTTGATGTTTGTAATTATTTACTAAAATGAAGTTGGTGGGGGAGAGTAAACAAATCTCTGTAACATTTTGTACTCCATGGTAGAGTCCTGCTAATATATAAATTTTAACCATTTCACTGTGAAGCAGACTTCATTGTAGTCACCTGAGTTTATAAAGAAGCAACAAAATTACTAGGTTGATACTCTAGCCAAAAAGCGTGAGCTGTACTCTAAAATAATTGATTTTCATGGGAATAATGCTGTTCCTGAAATTTTAGTGTGCCCTTTTGGATTCAGCAGAAAAGGCCTGGAAACTGCCACTTGATACTGGGCATCCTGAGACTGTAGACCTTTCCTAGGAGTTAGAACATGTGCATAGGTAGTTGTAAGTACCTCAGGAACCTCTTCTGGGGAAGATTTTAACTGTGTATTGAGAAGCTGTATTGAATTAATTATTAAAACTGTCTTGCAAGGTGCCCAGATAGTGATACGATGTTAAAAACTCTTGGTATGGCATAAGCTAGTGATCTATTTCTACATAACAAACTAAAACTAGTTTTACAGTAATGCTGTTGCACAAAGGAGAGGGACTGTTGGAGCATGTGGGTGCTGCAGTGACTGTCCCCTGGGGCTGGGCATGGCAGGATCTGACAGTGTTGGCCGCCTGAAACTGCGCTGCAATTGCACTGCAAAGTGGGAGGGCAGGGCTGGTTGTCGCTTCAGTAAAGGCTTTGTTAGTCTCCTGGTATTGTAGGAGCATTCAAGTTGAAAGATGAAGGCATACAGAATGGAGTAAAAGCCATTGCATTCAGAAATTCTTAACCCTTAACGTGATTCAAATAGCGACAGCAAGTCCAAGGATAGCAGAGAAAACTTGCCTGTGGCTTTCACAAAGATCATCTGATTTATACTTTGTCTCAAGCAAATCCGGGCTTGTCCAAACAGAAATACCAGCTCCTCTTGGCTAAAATGACTGCAGTTAAATGCCACACATGCTGGTAGGGGATACAGTGCAAGAGAGATTGACTAATATAACCTTGTTAACAGATCCTGCTGGGGTTTAGCTGTGGAGTTACAGCTTATGTGTATTGCCATGCAGACATTTTCTGCTTAACTTCTTGCAAACTTCAAGACTTTAAGCTTTTCTGATGTTCCACCCCCAAGCATCTGTTTATTTTCTCAGCTTCAAATGTATTTTGTCTTCACAAGCTAATGTATCTCTTGCATTTGCTAGTTTTTTGCCTTCTTTCACCTGTCCTCAACAAATGGATAGTCCTTTAGCACTCATTACAGTGTAAATACTGGAAAATCCAAATCTGTCCTGAATATTCGATTTTACTTACCAAGATCTTTTACCAGCATTTGCTAGAGCAGTTCCAGTATTAGCTCCCTCAGAGAGCTGTATTTTAAGCTCTGACAATGACCTTTTTTTTTTCTGCAGTCTCCTTCCATTCTGCAGCATGTATAGGGCAGCTGTTGGCCCTTTTGTTGTCTATCAGAAGTGAATCTGGAATAGACTATAGGTAGCACTCCTGAAGTACTTTATGACCTGGTAACCCTTTTTCTCTGTGGTGTTTATCCCAGTTATTTTGGGCACAACATTGGGGCTTTTTATCTTGAACTGTCTACATGCAGTTTTTGGAGGCAAACCTTCAGTTGTTCATGCCATACATGCCTTCCAAACTTCCTCGAGAAGTTGGGTCTTCTTTACTCTGCACACATAACTTACATGAATGTGTCCATCCTGTGCAAGGAGTGAAATAGGAGTTGTGCAGAAAAAGTAATGCACAAATGCTGGTTTCCCCCCCTCTCCCTCCCCGCAAAGTATCAAAGGCCACTGAGACAATACAGTGATCTTGGATGCTTGTGTTTACCAAGTTCTATGTGTTTATCTCCCTTGAATACCTTTGCTCTGTAGTAGCTTAGTTTGCTCCCCGTGTTTTGTCAGTCTGGCAGCTCTACTTAAGATGGGTGTAAAATCATTACTTTGATTAAAGTAAGCGCAGTGTTTTCCTGAGAACAGGCTTAGGTACAACACTGTTCAGTCTCCCACTATTGGAGTGATTTAAGTAGTAATATCTTTAAAAAAATTTAAATTAACCCAAAACTGCTTTGTTTGTCATTCTTTTACAGAAACAATAGAAAACTCACAGGGAGCTTATCAGGAGGCATTTGATATCAGCAAGAAGGAGATGCAGCCAACACATCCAATTCGCTTGGGTCTAGCTCTTAACTTCTCTGTATTTTATTATGAGATTCTCAACAATCCTGAGCTTGCCTGTACACTGGCAAAGACAGTAAGTCACTTTTCTTTTCCGGTATGCCTGCAGGGAAAGTAGAGGAGGGTTTATGCTTAAAACTGTACAAATTATTACTTCCTAGAGTTTGTGAAGGAAGTGATCCTACTTAAAGTTTCTGGTTTCCAAGCTTGTTATTGTTAGTGGGATTGAAGGAGTTACAAGCAGGCTGTATTTACAATGTGACTTAAATTTTCAGAAGCATGGCAAAGTTTTATTATGCCTTTATTATGGTTTTGTTTCAAATAGAGCAATTCAGGTCATTAATTTCTAATGTTGCTTTTTTCTTAAGCTACCTTTACTGATAGGTTTAGCTTCTGCTTGCTTAATGATCAGTTAATAGAAAGGCTAAAGATGGTTTAATTATTCCAGGCATTTGATGAGGCAATTGCAGAACTTGATACACTGAATGAAGACTCATACAAAGACAGTACTCTCATCATGCAGTTGCTTAGAGACAACCTAACAGTAAGTTGCTTTTTTATGTATTATCTGGTTCTGTAACCAGGTGTTTGCTTAGGCTGAATTTGTGATGGAAAAAAACCCTTATTTTGCTCTAGTCCAAAGCATAGCACTGACTTGGGCTGTTCACCTATGATACCTTTTCATAACTTAGTTTGAATGTTGTATAAGTTGATGTCCAACTTCATGCTGTGTAATCTGGAATAACAGCCTGGTTAGCTCACATTCTTCCTGTTTGATGGCCTTATGGTAGACAGGAGAAGGGGCATTCTGCCCAACTTAATGTATAAGATAGGACAAGGAGTTAAAACAGAGTCATCTGTGATTTGTCAGGAAATCTTATTCAAACTGTTTTGATGACTGCCTCAGAGTTTCTCCTGGTGTACATCCTGTGTAGCTTGCTTTATTTGTTGTCCTGATTTTCATTTAAAAGCTCTGAAATTTCAATGTACTAAGAATAAAACCAGTTTGTTATAATGATGAACCATTTAAGAAAAGTGCCTTATGGAACAACTGAGTTCTATTAAAATATGCAACTATGGCACATTTTCAGGGAATATCCTCTCTGAATATTCACTGTATTTAAAATTACAGCAACACTTAGTATTTTGCAATACTCCTTCAGCAGAAATGTCTGCTGTTAGCAGTGTGAAGTGCTTAGCTTCGATAACCAGACTGGCAGTCTGCACTTGAAGGATTCAGATTGCTGCGTTTGAAATGGAAGCTGCCCATGGAGCTGTTGTTGAGGCTGTTCAGTGGCCTGGGGATCGCTGGCACAGCTCACTGTTAAGCACAAGAGCTGGAGCCGTTGAGAACACGTCTGCTCTGCCTCTGCCTGAGGGGCAAAGCTCATTGTGCCCTGTGCATGGGAAGCTCTGTCCAGTTACCTCTCTCCCAGCAAGTACTAGAAGCCAGGGTTGTGCAGCGCCAGTGCACTGGTACTTTGTGGGCATCCTTAAGTCTAATTCATTATCGTTTCCTTACAGTCAGTCAATGCCCGTTTTTTGGAGTTCAAGCTGGACTTCTGAAAGCTGACACTGTTCTTCTTTTCTTTCTAGTTATGGACATCAGACAGTGCAGGAGAAGAATGTGATGCTGCAGAAGGTGCAGAAAACTAAACTGCACATGGGGCGTCATTCTCCCTTTCCTTCTCAAGAAACCTTTTTACACGTCTCCATTCCTTATAGCTCCACTTGGATTTCCTATAGCAAAGAAAACCCATCCATGTGTATGGAAATCAATTTATAGTCTTTTCACACTGCAGCTTTGGGAAAACTCCATTCCTTGATTTGTGTTTGTCCTGGCCTTCCTGGTGTGCGGTTACTGCTGTAGAAAAGTATTAATAGCTTCATTTCATATAAACATAAGTAACTTCCAAACACTTATGTAGCGGACTAAAGTGTACCTGGTATTTAAAAACAAATCTGAACCAGTTCCTGCCAGTTGACTGTGTTTTGTATTACAGTAAGATATGAAAATGTAGTTAAATGCAACTAAAGAGTGTTCCACATAGCATTTAATTCTCCACATTCCCTTCTTACTCTGCAGGGTTTCCTTTCCATAATTGACTTTCACATGCTACTGTGTATTCGTTTCAGTAGGAATATGGAAGTTCTGGGCCAGATCAAGTTGAGCATTTGAAGTTTGGAAAACCACAAATTGAGTTGCTTCCCGTATCATGTAATACAGAAGCTTGTGTGTTTCAAAAACAGGGGCTTCTCTTAATCTTCAGTTGCTGCTGTTTAAGTTGATATCCCTTCCCAATAAAAGTTCACTTACACTCCTGCCTTTGTAGTTCTGGTATTCACTTTACTATGTATTAGAAGCAGCATGTTACTGCTGGAGTACAGGCAGTGCTTTTTGGCAGACTAAAGTGCATGTCATTTCTTAATACACTGGAATGGGAAAACCAATTGAAGTTCACATGTCCAAGTATAAAATTTAGTACTTTTCCATGCAGGTTTGTGCACATGTGAGAAGGTGTCAAGTTTGTCCAGTGATTGTTAGAGAGTTTGGACCACTATTGTGTGTTGCTAATCATTGATTGTAGTCCCAAAAAAGCCTTGTGAAAATGTTATGCCCTCTGTAACAGCAAAGTAACATTAAATAAAATTACATTTTATAAACCACCTACTGTTGACTTGTAACAATTCCATATAATAACTTAAGGGCTGAACATAAATGTAAGTATCTTGTGCTGGAAATGTCTTTCTCAAATTTACTGCATACTTCTTAAAAGTCTGCTTTTAAATGAACTTGTTTTAAAAAAATATCCCAGATAACTTTTCATAGTTACTCTGACATGTGGACTTCTTAATAACTAAATCTACTAGAGGAAATGGATTCACATTAGTAATCACCTAAGAAAAGATAGCCAATTTCTTGATACTCTTTCGTGGCTTGCAAATCTTATCTTTTCATCTAAATTATGTGGGTTTTTTGTAATCTATTGGAATTCTCTGCTGTGGTCTCCTGTTGTGTTTTTCCTGATGGACCTCGTTAGTGTTCCACCTACATGTTTAGTAATGCAGAGGAATTTGTCCTGCTCTAGAATGTTAGTTTGTGTGCTGCCACATCATAATCTGCTTTCTCTTGTGTTTAGACTGCATTCAGTGTTACTGTTTTCCCTCATTTTTGGAGCTTTTTGTAATAATATGTTGCTCTGTTTTTTTCTTTCCCCCCATAGATCCCTTAAGAGTTTTCTCCTACATCTCTACCTCTTACTTTTCCATGCTGGTGGGTTTTTGAAAATATTTAACTCTTGTTAGTGTTGTGGCTGGACAAGAAATTACATTACAAAAAAGGATATATATTACTAGTCCATGAAGGCTTCTGGTTGTGCATCTTCCACCTTCCATGTTTTTATTCATTCTTTGAGTGTGCACAATGAGTGTTCCTACAATAAAACTGTTCGGTTCTGCGCTTCAATTGACATATGTTACGCTAAAAAAATGTTGTATCAATTCCATTTTCTTCATGCAGTTACTTTGAATTGCTGTCAAAGTATTGTGTGGCAGGACTCTACATAAACTCATATGCTTCCTTTAATCGGTGTTTTGGTTTTGTAATTTCCCCTTGCCCACGCATTTCTTACTGATCCTTTATTTGTTTCATAAAGGTTTTAGTTCCTAAGTGCTGGCATTCTCTAGTAAAGCTGTTTGGGTACTGACATGTTGCAGGCAGCTTTATCTGCTCGTTTAAAGGTTTGCTTTCTTTGCTGTCTTCTGGCTGCTGTCTTAGCTTGCACTACATTGTCACCTAACACTGTTCTCTTGTTTCTTTCCTTTTGCACCTTGTTGAGAGAGTTGTCAGTTTTCCTTACAGGAACAGGATCTGGGCCTTGTATCTAGATTATATCTTAATTTATTAAATGTGCTTTCTGATGTTTACCAAGCTGGGCAAATTCTAGCTCTCTCTTGTTCATTGCATCTACATTTTACGTGAAAAAAACAAGTCTTGAAACTGCAGCATCAGCTTTTAAATTTTAATAATAATGAATACAGCAGCATCTCTCCTCATTGTTACTTCCAAAATTTGGCCAGATATTTGCATTGTTTTGGAGGAGGGAGGGAATGAAATATGTAGGGGAATGGGATGGTATCACAAAAAAAGGGATGGATTGTAATTCCCTAAATGACTTCGTGGAGTCTTTCTCTCCCAGGTAAAGTTGGGCAATAAATCATCATATGTAGGAAAAGGGCAGACTTTGTAATTTATTCCAGACATTACTGGAGGAGTACAGACTTGAGATTCCTATTGTACAGCTGAAATCCCAGACTTGTGTAACAAAAACTAACTGCCTTCTTTTGTGTGAGTGTGGCTAGATGACACGGCTGCTGAAAGCTCCAGCAATTGCAGCTTGGCCAGCTTTCAGCTGAATAAAATGCCAGAGTGGGAAGGGTGAAATGTTAGTACCAGCTTTGGATTACTGCCATGATATTTTCCACTATGCTGCGAGGACTCCAGCTTCCTAGAGGAATGCTTTGTTGTCTTCTGCCACATAGTCATGAGTACACCTGATAATAAAGTGTAGCCTGAAACACTGACATCAAGTATTTTACAACTTGTGTTTCTGTATATGCCAACTAGTTTAGGGCAGTTTGTCTCTAGGATCTGTGAGTTGACATCAATGTAAGAATCCCTGAGCAGAGATTCTGTAAATGCTATTAGAAGTGGCTCATAAGCTTTTTATTGCAAATTAAATTCTCTGTTGTCCAACCTTTTTGCTTAGTTAAATCCTCACTCCTGTTGTTGTGGTCATTGTCATTGTAAAATCCCTCGACTTTGGAAACAAAAGGGCAGTTCCTAAAACCTATTTGGAGGGAGAAGAGTGGGGCCTTTTTTCGGCCTTGGCTCCAAATCACACATGGCTGCTGAAGTTGTTATTGCTGAGCAGCTGCTGGGTATTTCTGATCTGTTGTAAATCTGTTGGAAACAATAAAAGGGGCTCATTATGGTCCCGTAAAAAGGAGGAAAATGAGAGGGAGAAGAGATGTTTGTTTCTATGCTATGAATTACTTAAATTGCATTCCCTATGGAAATCTGGTTTGTGACAGCCAGGGAGTGATAGTGTTTGTGTCAGCAGTGGCAGCAATAACAACCCTGTACATTATAGCATTCTTCACATAACTCAGGGCTTCCAGAGAGATTTTGTGCATGTGTTAGAGATACTGAAGCCTCTGTAGTACAGGATGCATGAATCAGCCCAGTGAAGTTTAAAAAATGCTTGCTTCTATTCATAGAACAAACGACACCCAACGTGAACCAGGAGGCAACAGAATATTTGGGCTATTTTATAAAATGGCAGAGCCAACATTTTGCCACTCATCCCTTCTGAAAAATCCAGGCTGATACAAACGGCTGCCTTTGTTCTGTTAGCATAATTTCATTGGTTTCAATGTATAGGTGACTTAAACTTCATTTATAGAGCTAATTTGATCAGACTAAATGATCTGAACAAGATCTTGCAATAGGATTTAAAAAGTTTCAGTAGTTGGTGAACTTTATTCATGACTTAATTCACCTTTAATGTTAGAATTAATCAGTTTAAATACAGGACCTTGAGAAAATAATTTTCAATTTTCATATATCAGGTCTTCAGTAGGGTTTTATGCAAACATAGAACAAGCACCTACATAAAATATATTTTTATTTGGACACTTCAAAGTATGGATATTTGTTAATACGTAGCTATGCCAAAATGCTTCAGATAAACATTAGTGCTCAGTAAGCACTGTGTCAAGTGGAAACTCATGCCAGTTTATTGCTGTTAAGGTTTGTGGTTGAGAGATGGTTGACAGTTTCATCAGTGGGAGGAACAGGAGGAACTTCCCAAGGAGTACCCCAGCATCAGCAAAGAAGTCTGTGTACAGTGGAATTGCAGCTAGAGGCAATTTAACTGACTCAATTTTTGATGTTCCATTTTGTCCCTCCCCTCAAGTTTTACACCATCTGGGGCAGTTTCAATAATGCTAGTGGGAAACAAAATCAGAGCTTTTGCTAGGCCCCACTTGAATTATTCACCAGCCAAGTTCAAAACTACTCTGCTGTGAAACTTCTATCGCTACAAATGTGTTTCTAATGGCTTTGGAGTGAGGGCTGGGCACACTGGATGGTTGGTGGGGAGATGCTTGAAGGCACAAATTGCTCTCATCTCTTCCACCTTGAAAATACTTGAGTGGATGGTGCCAGGTGTGTAGGATCCCAGAGGGGAGAAAATACAGCAAGATGATCACTCCTGAAAGTGTTGTAAAGCAGGAGAATAAAAAAAACTGGAGCCCGTCTATCGGAATAGTGAATGCAGACACTGCTGTCTCTTTGTTATTGCCTCCGGAGCGGAAAGGACTTCAGATACTTCGTCACTTAAAAGTGAGGCATGTGAAGGTCTGGTGTGTGGTCAGAGCTGAAAAGATGTTTGTATCTCTGCATGTGCTGCTCCATTCTACAAGCAATGAGATGTACTGTTCTGTACCAAGAGCACATTGTCACCTCTAGCGGAGCTGTGGAATTTAGTTCAAAACCAGCAGCTTTGATAAATAATAAAAAAAATATAAATTTGCAGAAATAATAATATAAATGGTTCCTGCGGGGGATACAGCCTTAAGTGTGCCAGCCTAACCAATTGAAGACTTCTGCTTCAAAGTGGGACAACTTCTGCTGTGGTTTATGTACTTAAAATAAGTCTGGAGGAGACCCCCTAGATAGCACATCCCACTCATTGCCATCACAGGAACTACACACTATGTTTATCCAGGCTGGTATTAGATTCTTTTCCTCCTTTAGTGCTGGAAGCCTGTTCCAGGTCCTCATCCTGCTGATAGCTAGAAATCCAAATAAAAGCTTTCTCTTAGCTAGTTTCTACCCCCTTGTTTTTGTGTCAGTGCTGCCTGTTGGCTAAATCTTGTAAGCATTCTGCTGTCAGCTGCTCTGCACAGAGAGGAATCTTAGATTAATAAGGTGCTCCAGGAACATTTTGTGGTATGCAGGGATAGTACATAATGCAGAACTTCACTACATATGTAACAGTAATTGGTTTTCAGAGGTGGGTCCTAATGCTGCACATTCTTTTGCTCAAGGTTTTGCTGATGTTAGTGAGGATTCAGTTTATCGATGGTCTGCAATACGTAGATTTGTATTTTGTCAATGATAATTTGGCTGGTAAAGGAGGCAATTTGTTTTGGAGTGCATCTGCAAAGAATCTGTTGCAAAGAGACAAAACAGCTGAGGAAGAAGGAATTATTTTGGTTGTCTAATAGAATGATCTTTAACAGCATGGGCATTGACATTTGAAAGAAATAAACATATTTTCTTTTTCCAAATGGCTGCTCTTTATAAAAATGGCTCACTTTTTAGGTCACTGTCTTAAAAGATAAAAAGGAAATGTTGCTTATCTGTCTGTCTTGACTGATGGTCAATTGCAAATATTTTTGTCCAATTAGAACCGGGGAAGAAAGGGTGAAACATTCTAGTCAAAGGTGCTTTAATTTTTAAAAGGTGCTCAAGCTTTCCAAATGTAACTTTTTTTCCAGCCAGGTACAAATATGAGATTGCTATCAGCATCCTGGAATTTCTTGTTGTATTTCTTGACTTTCTGAATTTCACTTGTTGAGACAACCAGGCAGGCCTTACTACTAATTAATAAATTACTAGGATTAAATGGTGCAGTAAGAAAAGTAACAGGAAAGAAAACAAGTTGACTGTTGTATGGATTTGTAATACTGGAATGTTTTGTTTTTCTCTAACGGTAGGAAATTGCTACACCCACAAAAGGTCTATAATTCAGTGTATTCTTTTGTTAGTAACCACGTCTTTCCTCATCAAGCGGAATCTAGAAACCTGTTATTGCAACAAAGCCAAGGCAAATTGTCATGTCACCGTGGATCTAATCGTTGTTATTATGGTAAAACTTCACAGCCTGCTGTGGAGAGCATGACATACACAAGCGTCCAAACCCTAGGAACTCCCACCTGGCATGCTGACCCTTTGATGACATGAATTTTGGACAACCTTTGGTAACCTCAATGATTACCTAAAATCATGGGATGAAGCCCATTTAAATTAACACAAGGTCAAGCATTGTTTATGTAAAGGAATTAAATACAGAGTACTCTCTTGTACTTTAAAAGACAAGTAGGATACTAAGAACTTGACAATGACTTCAGGGTTTATAGTAGAGATGGAATAAGCCTGCAGTGTTTTTGTAGTTCTGCTGGGGACAAAAGGAAAAGCTATGTGGATTAATTTGAAGATTTAATAAGGCAGCTAGAGAGAGTAACCTGGTTTATTCCTAAACTCCTGAGTACCTGAGAGCACTCTTCCTCTGGTGGAGAAGGAAAAAAGGCATCTTTTATCAAGAAAATCTTATGATTTCTCTGGTGAGACATAAAAAGCAACCACATGCACTTGTGCTTGAGGTTGCAGTGGTCGTGATCTTTTCAGAGAAGATCTAGAGAAGACATTACTCATTTTGTCATGATGAGCTTGTTTCTGAACTGCTGGGTTTCTGCTGAAGTTCCTTAAATGCTCTTGAGTCCTCTCTGGTGAGAATGTTGCTGCAGGGTAAAGTTCAAACAAAATTCTCTAGTGAATGATGATGGTCTAAAACCATCAAGAAATTATGTAGGTAAGTGTGAGAAGGCAAAGAAGGATGAGAATTTGGTAGCCAAAGGAAGTGTGCTCCAGCAAGGCTGAGTAGAGTTTGGAGAATCCCTGCCTAACTTCAGAAAGTGAATCAATCCTTAAACCAAACTACATGGTCACATCTCCACGTAAAATGAAGCAAATGGGTCCTTTGGGAAGGGAGATCAACCTTAGGGAAATACTTGGACTGCCACTTACTAACTCAAATACTGGATTTACTCAATGAGCATGGTAATGTAGTGGTAAAAGATGGGGTTGTTTGCATTTGCAGGCAGCATGGAAGTCATGCTAAAGCTGCTGAAAGGGAAGTAGTTTGCCATTTCCTTATGTGTAAGTTCTATCACTGTTTTTCCATTTGTGTTTATTAATTTTTTTTCCTTAATAACCAGTCCTGCTCTGTACAGTCTGAGTGTTTGCCCATTGAGATGTTCTGCTGAAGGATGGGGATCCAAGCACTTGGAGTAATTTATCAAGGCAACCTGGAATACCTACAGTCAGTTAGCACTAGTGCTGGGTCTTGTGATGACAGTCCGCTCAGAGTATCACGAGTACTGGATGCTTCCTAAACTACTTACTGAATTAGTTGCTTGATCTTTTTAGCAGGGAACCTATTGTTTAATTTGTAGAATTGAGTCACAGAAACTATTTCTTGTCAAATGAAAACAATGTCCTCAATTATCCCAAATACTGCACAATTTTTCTATTAAAAAGTTTTTATTGACAATGAAATTCTGAGATTTGCTTTTTTTTCTTTGAAATGTGTTTAAAATTGTTAGATCTGATTCTCTCATTAAGTATTCTTGGCCAAATAAAAAGTCCTCAAAAGCTCTGGAAGCCATAGCCAAATGGGACTCTCAATTGCATTTCCATCTTCTAAAAGACGGTTGGAAAGATAACTGTGTAGGAAGTGATCCACTGCAGGGAACAATCATGTCCTGGCAGCAAGGATGGACCAGATGACCTAATTTCTCTTTTCCATTAGAGTTGTCTCTGATTCCCCAACTAGTCATGCAATCACATGACTGACAAGAAGGATAAAGAAATATGGAAAATATATCTCCCAGTGTAACAAATAAATCCTGTTATTCTTGATTCCCTCACCTTGCAAGCACTGATTAATTGAATGCCATAAAATCATATATCATTATGTTGGTCTTTTAGATGAAACCCTTAAAACTGACTTGCCATCTGCTCTGCCTGGAATTCAGCACTGCTTCCTCAGCTGCATGAGACACCTGCTTGGTGCACTTACATGTAAATAGAAGCAAGACTTGAGAAGAAGAGCTCCAAGAAGCAGTTGCAGGGATAATACAGTCTATTGCCCAGTTTTAATACCACCCCATACAACTTTTCTACAAGATTTTGGAAGTGCATCACTGTGCTGACTACTTCTCCATTATCATACCTTGTATACAGGGGCATGCTGTGCCAAAGTCTGCAGTTGGTTAGACTGGTCTTAAGATGGCTTTGACCTGGCTGCCATGATCCAAAGGAGACCTGGCTGAACAGGCTACCTGTTCTCCCTCAGCCAGGTAGCTAGAGGTCTTCTAGTGTCAGATCTTATCTGCAATATGAAGAATTTTGGAATCAGCATTTAGATTACTATCAAGGGATAAGTCTTTGAAATACATTTTATTAACATAACCTCATGCTGCAGAGTTTGTACATGGAATCTTATTCCCACTTGGTGCATCCCATCTGTAATCATTCTCCATTAACATTATTCGCATCATACCTATGAACAAAACCAAACGTGAAGGCCAAAGAATCCTGACTGTAGCATTAAGATGATAATGGATTACAAGGATGCACTTAGAAACATCTGCATCTAGGCAGAGAAGTGAGGGTGTACAAGATAACTTTAAAAAGCAGAATACACAGGCCAATAAAATACTTTGCTGTTTTGATGGAAACTACACAAAACCACTCTATTGTCTGAAAGAGGATGTTTACCCTTGAGATCCTTCACAACTGATTTGCAATTACTAGATGGATGCTCATCTAGCCAACTCAGATCCAGGAGGAGTTTGACTCTCAGATCCACTTTGGAAGAACTGTGGTAAGGTTGATTTCCTCCGTGGTAAGAGAAAGTAGAGTAGAGTGCCTCTTGCTAGAGCTGTATGTCATATACTTTCTACTACTGCAGAAACCAAGGGCCTCTGCAATGCCCAATCTCTCCTGACCTCTTCTTGTATCTTATTCTTTTAATAGCTATGGCTCTGTCTTTTTCTTTAGGTATTTTGGGTTAGAGGATGCTGAAAGCCTGTTTTTCAGCTTAGATTTATTGACTACACATTTTATGGGGCCTTCTGAAGTAGATGTCTTTTACAGACTTACTTGGATGTATGAGATTGGACAAGTCCTGTGTTCCTTTAGCCCTGGTAATCAGTTCTTTCCTACTCATGTAGCCAAAGGAAGCACTCTCTCCGCCCTGCCAACTGTGGGGCCACAGACAGGGACAAAATACAGGGATGTAAATTATTTTCCATGCCCTGCATTCTTCTTCTAAAGTATTTTCCTGTGCAAAGCAATCCCAGTTTCTAAAACAATGAGAAAAAAATCTTCAAGCTCTTAAGAAATATAAATAAATAATGTGTATTATAAAAATATCATTGGTTAATAAGAAAAATACTATGATAATGAAGAAAGTTTAACATTTAGAGATCAGGAGTATCTGACTACTGAGCGACCTTTGTGGAAGCAATGACCAAAAATTAAAAATCTTGCCTTTAACAGCATCTTTCCTGTCTGTTCCTGCTTGTTTTTTCCCTTGACTTAAGAAGTTTTTCCATGTTTTCCTTTTCCAAATGGAATAGAGAGATTGCTGCTGTTTGGGAAAACTGCCTCAAAGACCTGCTTCATTGAGATGAAAGTAACTGGTAGATGCAGTTTGATGTATTTTTGTTTGTTTTTCTTCCTTGTCACTCAGCTTTCATATCCATTTGCACCCACCCACTCCTAAAACTCCAGTTTGCTGTTAGTAATTTGTTTACTTACTTTCTTAATTCAAGGATCCTTGGCTTAAAAACTCTACATATTGCTTCTAAACAGCGTTGTGGGATAAAATGTATCAGTCTGAGCCTTACAAATTACAGCAATCCAAAGGCTGTGCTGAATCATACTCCCTGCCAGTAATGGCTAAAGACTTTCATTAAATGGGATTGCTAGGGTACAAAGCTCCAGTGGCAGCCTGTCCTCCTGGGGCACATCTCCTCTGCTGACAACCAGTTCCTGCACTGGATACATGCTCTGGAGGATCCCTCTGAGGTCATGGTTATGCAGTCAATTTAGTCCAACACAAATCCATACTGCCTTTGAAACCTTCTGCTGTCTCATCTCTGCTTGTCCCTAGTGCCCCTCTTAGGCTGGCATCAGACAACCTGAATGCAAATCCACATGCAAGGATGGACATCTTTCCCTTCTCCCTCCCCCACCCACGTGCTGACCCCACACTGCATGGTTCCTCAGGAAGAGAAATGCATGGGAGGAGAGGCCAGGAGCACTCCTCCTCCCCACGGCAATGCAAATTATGATGGTTGATGTGGCGACACAACAAAAACCCAAGTACAAGGACTTTTTAACATCCCCACTTGTCAGACTCAAGGCAGGCTTATTTGTCTAGTTTGCACTGGATTCTGGGTCTGGTCTTGTAATGTTTATTGTTGGCTCAAAGTGAGTGACACCAGATTCTCACTCATTAGGCTGCACGATCAAAGTCTCTTTAGGAGTAATATCTTCCAGCAGTGACAGCTCCTGAGTCTCAAACTGCACAAAAAGAAGAGTTGTAAATAAAAGACAAAAATTAAGATCTTCACCAAGGAAAGAAGCTTGGTATCCTTAGCAGAAGCATCAACCCGATTGACACCCTAGCAGAACACAGGGATGGTCAGCAAACCTGTTTTACTACAATTTCAGGTGTTCTGCATGATCCAATTTCTTTCCACCTTCACACGTTGGGCTTAAGGGTAAAAAAAAAAATTAAGCATCAAAAGGCAAACCTTGTTTACAGTCCTCCTGTGCTTTATTGTGTGGGAGGCTGTTTCTGTACTGTTCCAGAATGAAATGTCCTGGTAGTGATGCCTGTAATCAAGGAAACAGGAGAATATGGGATTAATGCAAGAAAGAAGATGAGCTGATAACTAACCACAGAAAATTAGTTCACTAAAGAATTTTAACTCATTAAAATGAAACAATCTAGAGCAAGACTCCTATTACTTTCAACTGAGAAGTGGATTTGGAAACATCTCTTTAAAATTGTAACCTAAAAGATGCACCATATTCATGGGAAGTAAAAGGTGGGAAAATAATAAGTAATACACCAAATAGTTTCAGTTGTGCTAGTGTGTGTATACTGAAATATGTATTTTATTTATAAGTATTTTGTTATATATATTTACATGTGTTTGTGTATGTATGTGTATTTATTTATTAGATCTGACCATGTCTGCTTGCAGAGGACTGACTCATTTGATGTTGGAAATTAGTTATAATCAGATGCTAACAACTTTTGGTTACTAAGGTCCTAGGCTGACCCCATGCCAGTAACCACAGATCTTAGCTGTAACTTTGTAGTCCCGTGAGCCACTCCTGCCTTTGCATAACTCGGATTTCTGGACTCAAATGGGGACAGAAAAATGTTGTTAAAGTTTTGTACTAAATACATTAATTATGGTGTTTGGGTGAAGACTACTTAGAAACCACATTTAACAGTAATTATTGGTCATGTTGTCTGGAAAAAGCATAAATAAAAGTCAAAATCCTTAAACTCCTCTTTTCTGGCTGTTCTTCTGTACAGGTAAGAACAGCCAGCCTACTCATTAATTAAATTTAACTTTTCAAATAGCTTATTTGAACATGGTTTAAGTTATGGTAGGAAATACTAGAAGTTTGCACAGTAAAACACCAATATAAAAGCAATAAACTCATACAAAATAAAAAAACTGCTCAGGTTTACTTACTGCCATATATGCAGTATCTTTGCATTAATAGGAGCAAGACAAGTAATACACATTTAAAGATCTTACAAAATATCTCCTCATACTTGAACTGTTTTTCTACATTGCATAAATTGCACACATACATTTATAAAGTACAGCTGTTTGTTTATGGCTTCATACTTTACTGATTATGACTTTTTATAGCTTAACATCACGCCTGCATTACTCTTATCATTACACAATGCTGTCAGCTACCAACAAGGCAAGTATTTTAATAAAATCAGCTTAGTTTCAATAACACTTTAGAGTCATAAAACCATTAAGGCTGGAAGGGACCTTTGGAAATTACATGGTTCACATCTCCTCTCAGAGCAGGTCCAACTTCAAAGTTACAGGTTCCTCAGGGCCGTGTCTTTCAAACACACATAATGCTAAATCATCCCAATACTCTACATAGCATTAAAAACATTAATGCAGTCAGTTGTTCTCACTAATCCACTAACAAACATATTAAAGTTATCCTATGTTAAAACTACCCACTACACTTACTTCATCTTATATAAACAGCAGTGTTGCTGGGGTTTTTTTCTCTCAAGACCTTAATTTCTTTTATTTTTATACTATCTTATTTTTATTTTAGACCCCATATTGCAAAAGTCATTAAGTGCAAATATGTTTGTATAGTCAGTGGTGGTGTTTTTATTCTTGGGGAACTATCATTGCATTCTGGAGATTGGGGCTTGGTGAATTATGCTTTAGACTATTGCTTAGATACTCAGAAAAGCTAATAATCTTTATTCTCAAGGGGAAAAGACTTAGATTTGTATCAGTTGTGGTAAATGAGAAAACCTGTCCAACAGCAGCACACTAAAATTCAACTGGTTTAATTTTGTTCTAATCACTTTAGTGTTGTAAAAGGCCCTGAAAAGTGATGTTTTCTTTAAACTCTGTGTAATTGCTTCAGAAACAGCAGCAGTGCATCCTTGCTTACACTGGCTCCTGCAATGTTTCCTGTCAAAACACACAGAAGAACTGACTTTTGACAAAAAGGATGGTTTAATTTGCCAGTACAACTGGAAGATGCTGGTACAGACATCTGATCAGCCTGTAATCCTGGCAAAGGCACCTAAACAGGATGACCGCTGTCACAAGAGTCCAGGGGTCTTGTACAGACACTGCTGCCCTTAAATGGAAAATATAAGTGGAGGCCCATGGGATCCTACCACAAGTGTTCGCCTGTGTCTCAATTTCCTCAGTCAGCTGTCTTGAAGGACAAGACAATGTCTTTCAGACATTCCAGAAATCCAACAACTGTAGACCTCGATTCTGCATAACTATTTATGCCTTTCACTCCTTTTTTTACCTGTATTTGTGAACACAAATAAATTAAACGAGCCAACAAAATAAACTATGAGTGTACCTAAGAATTCAGTGCAATTTAATTACAAACACAAACAAGGATAAACCATATTCAGCATCATTTAACTGGCCAAACTGTAACAGTTTTTGTGAAGCTCAAAAGGAAAAGGAAAGAAGGTATCAAGGAGACAAGAGCAAGAGCAAAAGCTCTGATGACACTACAGAGTTTGGGGTTTTTTTTCTCTTAAACTTTTTCTTGGTCACCTTATTGACCTCCTCATCTTTCATGGCCCTTTTTATGACCTGTTTCAGGCTCCTTTGTTGCCCTGATCCCATGGGTCATCTTTTCTCAGCATCCCAGATAAAGCAAGAAAAGTTACCCAGTGCTGATACCTGATAGCAGAGTAAGTTTGATTCAGCTGAAGCCAGGTACCCAAGTAGCATAGGATCAGAATTAGGCTTTCCCTGTGTGTCTTAGAGATATGAACTGTATCCTTTGAACCACATTCTTGATGATATTTGTCACCCATTTCTTCAGCAACTTCAAAAGTGTTTGAGTCCTTTAATTAGTGCTGTTTACCTACTACCTTAACTAACAGGCATTTGCTCAGAACAGACATTTTCTCCAACACTCCCTTTATTATCTTTTCCACCAAGTGCAAAAATAATTTACAAAGAGCCATATTAATATCTCTAGTTATATATAAAGCAGTATTCTTTTGAGAACAAAAGTATTACAAGAGTGATAACCGAGTATGAGTTTCTGTCCTAGATTTGCAGTAAAGTCTGTGCTTTTGCTTGCTGCTTTAGGGACCTTAGAAACTTCTGCCTACCAGTTCTTCACCAATAACAGTCTGCAGTCATGTATAAGAAACATGAGCTTGGTGTCACTTTTCATAAAGAAAATTACCTAAGATAATCACTTAAAAATGGGTCCAGCACTGTGCTTGTTTTCAGGTTATTTCCCAGTTCTTTTAAATTGGTGCTTTAAGTCAGCAGGTGTATAATAACTACAAACACTTGGTTCTTGCATTGCACATCTAATATATATCAATATCCATGCTCTACCACTGGAAAACTGATTCACACACAGAAAGGTGAGGAGACTTAGATGGAGTCTCTTTAATGGTACCTTAAGTTAGTTACAGTTGAAGTATTTTGGCCAATAGTTTCCTTACTGTGGCCCATGAGCCACTGGTATGGACTCTGTAGAATCCTATGAAAACATGGTTTTAGGTAGAATTTTAATAACAGGGTACAATAAGTTTTCAGAGTTGACTACACTCCAGTGGTACAAACTGTTTGGAGATTCCTGACCTAGTCTGACATTTGTGATTACAGAATTACCAAAGTGCTCCCAGCTGCCTTATGATGGCAGAGCTGTGTTACCAGGGCAATCTAAGCTACAGCTCAATAACACAGTTGGTGGCAATATTTGCCGACCCAGAGGGCAGGTCTCTCAAGGCTCTTTACTACCACTACACAGAATATACTTCCAACCAAACCACTGCAGGTTTGCCAGAGAAGGATGAAGAGCCTGCACAGTTGTCGAAGAGAACATGCCTTCTAGGAGCACTGTCCTGCAGCAGGTGTCCCTTGGAAATGTCCTTCTCTCTGTCTTCCTGCTGTGTGTCCTATATCAGATCTGGCTGGTAAGCACATCCCAGAGCAGTGTAATTGGGCAGGGCTGGGGAGTGGCAATTCTATGAGTCACATTTCAAGCACACGGAACTGAAAGCCCTGCAGTGGAGAGAAATGAGGCACCATGAAAATGAGACATCAAAGGCATATAAATAAGAAGACATATTAAAAAAATGTTGAAATCTCAGATCATGGGCAGGTGACTCTTGAATCACACACAGGTCTAAAGCAGCTCAAATGCAGCTCCTTCACCAAAGCTCCATCATGAGGATGGCCAGTCTGGGTCACCTGAACCCTGACTGTTGGATGAAGGGAGCCAGTGGTGCTCCCGAGTCTCACATCAGTAGGCTGCTTACAAGTCCAACACACATGCAGGCCCATTTTGCAGTGCTGTCCCAGATGCAGGCTGCTCACAGAGATTTCCTTTTCTTCTTGGAAACAGGTGGCATGTGTGAATTCTGGTCACATGAAGATTTTGACATAGTGTTCATAGACCCAAGACATTTGGTGAACTTTTCTTTGCAAAGAAATTATTTAAAAATAAATCCTTTTGGTCTCACTCACATACTCAGGAGAAGTATTTTGTCTGAGAAAGAACTGTGAAGACTTGGATCCAGATTTCCTGCTCAGTGCAGGCACTTACACCTATTCAGAGTGTGAAGTACTTGCTGGCCTGGAGCAGCAAGGCTTCACACTTATGTTGCTACGATACCATTGAGTCGACAAGAGTCAAAAATAAGTAAGGAGAATGAAACCTCTGAACAGGTTGATAGCTTGTAGACCCTAAGGACTGCAGCAGCTCAGCAAAAAACTGCCTGCATTCCTCCAGTTCTGGGGCAAATAGGTTCATTCAGTCAGTGGTGCAATTTAGGGTAACTCTGCCCTGTCCTTCTGCTGCAAAGTCACCAGGTCACTACACGAGATCCTCTTGTCCGGGTCCTTCCCCTCAGCTGAGGCTTTAAGATGGTGCCCAGAGGAGCATCAAGACCGACACACAACTTGTCATCGTACAGGAGGAGAATCACTGCAACATCCCATCACAGCAATTTTTTCAAGAGCATCTCATTCTGGAAGAGGCTCAGGACTCCAGTACTCACCGTGGAACTCAAGGAAAATGCAAGGTCTTATTTGGTTGGCTCAGGCGTTTGTCTCTCTTCAAGCAACTCTCGATGATGCCACATTCACAGTGTGGTCTATTACAGCTCTAATTAGGAAAAGCAAGCAAAGTCTAATGCTACATTCCATGTATTCCATGAATTGCTCTGTATTTGAGATATTGCCAAAAAAACCCTAGAAGGCACAAATCCATTTCAGCATAGCCTTTTTCTAGCCCAGTCTTTTTCTGTTTCTTTGTAATGCAGATGGTACAGAATTGAATGCATTACTTTTCCATAGCATGTTGAAGTCTCCACTTACACTTAAGTCCCATATTGCCAACCTAGCTAGCAAGGGAAAAAAACCCAGAAGTACCACCTTTCAACTCCCCTGCATGAGAATAAGTCTCACTTGTGAAGCCACCAAATACTGATTCCAGTTTGCCCAAAAGAGTTTCATTTGTCTCTTATAAAGCTTCCCACACAATTCTAAGCCTAAACAGGGACTGTTCATATGTATACATAGACATAGTACATATACACACACAAATGTGGAACCAGAGCAGTCTGCATAAGGTAGAATGCCAGCAGATCTTTCCAACCCCAAACATGTGCAAATTTAATCAGTTAAATGTTTTGGGGTGGTTGGTTGGTTGGTTAGTTGGTTGGTTGGTTAGTTGGTTGGTTGGTTGGTTGGTTGGTTGGTTTTTTACCATGGTAGATGTCCAGTTGTCCAGCTGACAGGTTTTGCTTAGGCTGCTGGAGTATACTGGCAGTCAGTTCCTCTGTTTCTCATACACCAAAATAGTACAGCTGGAGACTGGCCCACATTTCATTACTTTCCACAAGGTCCACATTAGCTGCCTTTACATTAACAATACTCCTGGAATAATGCCTGGTCCTAATGTCTGATCAAAAATACTGCTCAGAAGAAATACATTTTACCTTGTACTTAGATTTTCTTTTCTACTATTAAATTTCACATCAAAGAAGCTTCTTCTCAGGAGAGAAAAGAGAATCAATAAAAATATCTGATGTCCTCTGAAGTGCAGGAATTGACACCAGAAATGTTAATTTCCACCAGTGTCTGTGACAGCTATTGTGTGGGTAAGAGAAATCACCAGGATATATGTTAAATCATCAGGACGAATTTTAGAACCAGAACATAACAAAACCTGGGAATTTGAAATTAGATCCAGTTCTCGGTTTTTAGGTTTGGTGGTTTTTTTTTTACTGCAGCCATGAGTGTTACCAAATAATTGCACTGATGAAAAGAAAATCTGATACCAAATAAACAAAGCCAAAAAATGGATCCTTCGAGCTTAAAAGGAAGTATGTTGCTCTGCGGCATTCACAGGTATTTATAAATGTGATCAAGCAGAAGAGAATCTGTCTCTCCATTATACATTGCAAGGTCTTCTCAGGCCAAATTTTGTGAAGCACGCTCAGTGGAACCTGAAGCCACATGACCTGTTAACATTGATGCTAACAGGACTGCCTAAATTACAAAAAGTGATTTAGGATGAGTTTCAAAACTGCATCTTGCTTCCATTTAAAGCAGTGTCACAGCTCTTGTTCCCTGAACAGGGCTGGGATGCCTGTGAAAGTATGAACCATCTTGCCAGAGTGTATCCACAGACGTCTGTAAAGGTGAGAAAGGCATGTGTGAAACTACCCAGGAAATCATAAAGTTAAGTGGTTGACATTCATCATCCTGCCGTGGAACACTAAAAAACTCTAGAAAGTTCCTGAATGGCTTTGCCATTGACATCTGGTGAATCTTAAATATGTATGTCCAGTTGTAAGCTAGTAGTAAGCTTTAAATATGGAAAGGTGTTTTCTGTTTCCCTTAATATCCCTATTAGGACAAAAGCGCCCCAGTCAGATGGCAGAAGTATCTTCATTATTTATACATAAACATGTACCACCTTTCCTAAAAACTGGAAAGGAAGAGATGGAAGACTGGCAGCACCATCTCCTGGCAGATAAAAGAAATAGGGACCACTTTGTGTCAGAGTGTAGGGCCAAGTAATTTCTTTGTGGATTTTAAAAAGACTGTAGCAGGAAGTAACTTCACAAGAGTATATTCCCTCCCTAGGAAGATTAACTTTGATATGCTTCAGGGAAGAAAAGCATTATGTGTTATTAAAATTATAGAGAACATATGCTCACAATAATGAAGAACAAATTCAGGTTGCTTCTGCCTTTAAAAAGCTCTCTCATGTTGGTCTCTGCTTTCCTTTGTGATGCAGTAATAGCAGATTTCAAAACTAGCACAGCAGGTATGTCAGTCCAGTTGCCGCATATTTGTGTAGCCCTGGAAGACCACAGGAGACCATAGAAGTTCCTCGAAGTCAGAAAATATTGGAATATGTATATTTCAAGAGTTGTAGCCAAATATCTGTCTTGCTGAGTAGGTAGGGGAAATGTTGGGAAATGTACTATAAACTCATGGATCACTAATGTGGAGTGCTAGTTTACATATTTTGAAAGTGACAATAGGCCAAACAGTGCTAAGTAAGGGTGAGGCCTTCGAAGTAATGAAGCGCTGTATGGGAAAGAAAAACATCTATGGAGATAAAAGAGGAGACTAAGTCAGATGACTTGGTGACAGACAGACATGGAAGAGAACAGAGGAGAAAAAAGAGCTAAGGAAGAGAGGAATTACAGAAACTTCAGAACTGGTATGCCACAGGAGTCCAGACCTCATTTACCAGCAAGAGGGAGAAGACAACCTCAGCAATCAGGCCAAAGTATACCAGCCTTCTGCCTGTTAACTCTTGCAGACCTGTTCTTGCTGTTAGGTCTGTGTTCCATGGTATGAAACAAACATGAAGCCCTCCTTGTGCTACATAAACATGGATGATGTTTTGCTGTTGGGTTTTTTCCATGTTTTAGAGGTTATTTCACATTGAGGAGCTCCCAAGCGCTTTTAAAGAATTTTTTTGTCTTTTTTTTTTTTTTCCAGATGATCATGGAAGTGGAAGAGACTCATGAACTCATTCATTCCATCCTTCTCCCAAAGTATGAACACTTCTTATAAGTCATCGCACTTCCCAGGACTTTGCCCAACATGGGTTCAAAAGCCACACGTAATACAGGTTTCAATAATTCCCATGGGAAAATACACAGCTTTATGAAGCCTACATCTCCCACATGGGTAGGGAGAAGCTCTGCTTATCTCTTTAGCTCAGAACCAAGATCAGGACTTTTTCCTCAGGGGATCATTTACTCTTCAAACATTCACCAAACAAAGGTAATCCACCACCTTCCTCCAGGGCGTGCCACAGAATCCACCTTCCTTTCCAAGCGAACTACTAAACTGTGTATTTTATGAATCACTCTGATTTTACCTCTTTTACCAAACAGTTGTTCTTAAAGAAACCATTCTTCTGAACAGGGTCAGTTACCCAGCTAGCTGTCACTCCACATCTCCAGCTTTTATTACTGACCCAGGGAAACACATTCACTACCTACATATATTAAATTCTTTTGTTTATTTTTCTTATTCAATGTGCTGTACTTGTGCTATTCCTTACCAAAACACACTACGTGCTGTTTCCCATTAATTCCTAATCATATCCTATCTACTTATATCCTTGTTTAGTCCCTACTCATGTTAATAAAATGGCTTAAATTCCTTACTGTGGGAAGGAAAGAACACATTTTTATTAATACTGAGTATCAACACACTCCAAAAGTGGTCCTGTACTGGACACAAGATGATATATTTGTAAAACAAATTAAGATTAAAAAAAAAACCAACACACTTGGACATGCCATTAAACTAACCTACTGATACAAAATCAATTATTGTTATTAATGTGGAATAAACAATATTGCTAAATCAATTACAATTTTCATAATTACTATATACTGTTACGCTATTATTAAATAGCAATAGTCTAAACACTTTAACCTAACAACTCCATTGTGATGGGCTCTGTCAAAGCCCAAATCACAGTTCTATAACCCTAAAAATATTTACTGGCAATTAACTTATATTATTAAAGTGTCCTGGAAGAAACAAGTCAGTGGGAAAATTCAAGTGATAAGAGAAAAAGAAACTTTTTACCTGGTTTTCTGTATCTTCCTTCACAAGTTACAAAATAGTGAGAGATAGGATAGTCCATCCATTGATAAAAAAATGGATCTGTACTGGGACCTCTGAAGTCCAATATGTGATCTGAAAATTGGGATAAATTGTTCACACATAAAACAACACTATTCCAAAAAGTTCCACCTACAGTTGATTCTAACACTTGGAGAAAGATCCTGCAATATTAAATCACGTCTGATAAAACGACTGTAGCGGGTTTAGTTCTGTTTCCCGGCCAATGCACCAGATTGTAGGGGTTTCGATTCAAAACCGGGCAGAAACACCAATTTTGTAGTGGTTTCAGTTCACCTCTTCATCTTTTGTGAGATAGGAGATTTGGAGGAATGCAAAACAGGCTCAAAACTTAAAGAAAATGAAAAGTTTATTAACAGAATTAAAAGATAAAATAAAATAATAAGAAAATCAAAGCAAAATCCCTCTTTTTACTCCCACCCCCCCCTCCTCCTTTCCTCCTCCCCAAACCAGCACAAAGGACATTACATAATTCGTGGTCAGCATTCACAATTTTTAAGAATCTCTCTACTAGTTAAGGAGAAAGAGGTTTCTTTTGCAATCNTACTTGCAGCGATTATAGTTGTTCCTCAGCTGCCGAGCTCTGAGGGATTCTCCTGCCAGCACGCCAGCATCCAGGGGCCGTGCCCCCAGCACCGGGGAAGGGGGAGGGGGGGCTCGAGGCCGCTCCGAGGAGCGGAACCTCAGCGCCATCTTCCCCCCCTCCCACAGGAGTGGCCAAACCCCCAAAGAGAGAGGGTACTTCCTGTCTTCTCCAGCCTTTATATACGGAAATTTTGAAAAGCGCCACTGGTCAAATGAGCCGTCCATCAGCTCAGGCTCAACCTACCACAACGGCAAATGAAAATTGATGTTTATAAATGCTGTATGTAACCTTCACCAAATACTCACAATGATGAGCACTTGTTTAGTTGTTATCAATCTGAAAAGAGATCTTAGAAATATGGTGAAGTATCATCTACCTCAAACTTCACCTCTGTACTCAGTGGAGGTCAAAAATGATGGAAAATCACTAGAATCAAGAGATGGGTAGAGGAAAATTATTTATTATAAACTACAGAATGGCTGTACTATAAAAAAAAACAAACAGAAAACCCCCCCAAAAAACCCAAAAACCAAAACCCAAAACCCAGAAAGATGTTTAGAGTAAGCACCAACATGGAATAATCACACACAAGGAAAAACTAACCAAAATAAGACATTTCATTTGGGGAAAAAAAAGCAATCAAACCTGTATATCAGAGGGTTATGGTAGATCTCATGAATTACATCAAAGGAAAGAGTCATAAAATGCATAAAACTCAATAATAAATAATTTTCAAGAGGATCTGATATTATTTCAATAATCTTAGTGTACCAGGTGCCAGAAGCTGAAACCCACCAACTGAACTGGCTACAAAAATGGTACTGAGAGATAATAAAGCCATGGTGGAAAACCCAAGAGAGCATCCTGAGTCTGTGTTCCTCTGCTGGAACACTTCATCATTGGCCTTATCTCTGATCTGTTTCAAACGGAGATGTTGACTTAAAAAGAAGTTCATGACACAAAACAAACAGTGACAAATTCTCAACAGACACTGTTCACCCAGGAAACTCAAGGATGCAATAATTCTAACTGTGCAGTGAAATTCTAACTGTGGTATTAATTCTTGCTTAAAATTTTCTTGGCATCTAAGAAGTGGATTGTATCAAATGTTACATTATTTTTTAAAAATTGTTTTTAAGGGAAAGCTGGAGAACTAGTGACCATTAAAAGTGACACCTATTCTGCACAGACTAGTACAACTATAATTAGTCCATACGTGGGGAGATGTGATTTACCAGGGAAAGGTCAACAAGGGTTTTGTCAATATTGTTCTTGCCAAGACAAGTCTTGCCTTAGAAACTCAGGTTGAAGTCTTTTGAATGTGTCAGCAAGCACTTGGATAAGAGGGATTGCAGAGATACAGTTTGCTGAGATTTCTCAAAGACTTTCAAGACTTTCTTGCCAAAGGTTCTTAAGGAGACTAAACAACTACAGGATAAGAGAGAAGATCCCAGCATGGATTGAAATGCAGTCAAAAGACTAAGTACATGGTGAGTTTTCACAATGAAAGGAAGTCACTAATGCACCTTCACATCTCTGCACTTATTCATCAATAGTCTGAGTAAGGTGAGGAGTAACAAGACAAAGATTGCTGAAGGTATCTTGTTATTCATGAAAGGAGAGAAAAGGTGTGGCTGAGAATTGCCAAAAGACCTTCCTCTATCAGGGCTCATACACGCACAGATGCTCCATCATATGGGGGACACATTGGCTCAGGCACAGGACTCAACAGGGACCCCCAGGCTCTTCTAAAGCCTCACTCAGAACCTCTGTGTCATCTGGAACAGCACTGGATACCCACATGTGGGCAACCGAGCAGAGCCCTCAGTGCCTGGCAGGAAAATGACAGATGATCATGAAGACAGACAGATGTAAAGCCATGCACGTGGGGAAACGACAGTCTTACGTCACCTGTGGAATAATGCTGTCTGAACTGACCACTACACGTCAGGAGTGAAAGCTGGGAAGTTTAATGTTATTTGTAGGACAAGCTCAGTGGAGATCAACAGCACATTGAATATTAGAAATATTCAGAAGCAATACTGACAACAAGGCAGGGAATATTGTTATGCCACCTTATAAATCTACTGTGTGTCTCTGTCATGAACACCATATGCAGTTCCAGTCCCACCATCACAAACAGGGATAACAGAAATGGTAAAGTTCATAGAACAGGAACAAACACTTCCTTGGAAAGGAGACTTCACTTGGACTTGTCAGTCTACAAGAAGAGCCTTACCAGACTGCAAGGGGATTTCATGGAGGCTCCGAAGTGCTGACTGGCATAGAGAAGGCAAAACTGATGTACTGTCCTTTCCCAAGCAAGAAGGAGGGTTGGGTCATCACATGGTGTCACAAAATGTAAAGTTGAAAGCATGGGAAGTGGCCATTCATACATATAGTGACACTGTGGAACTCCCTGCCACAGGATGATATGGATGCTACAAGTTTACAAGCAGTAGGTCACAGAAATCACAGAAATCACAGAATGGATAAGGTTGGAAGAGACCACAGTGGAGCATCTGGTCCAACCTCCCTGCTCAAGTAGGGCCATACCAGAGCACATGGCACAGGATTGTGTGCTGGTGGTTCTGGAATATCTCCGGTGAGGGAGACGCGACAGCTTCCCTGGACAAACTCTTCCAATGCTCAGTCATTCACACAGTAAAGAAATTCTTCCTCATGTTCAGGTGGCACTTCCTGAGCATCAAGTCAAGTGAACAAATGTATGGAGCAGTGAGGGCTGCTAAGCAAGACATAGTCTCTGATTTCAGGAGTCATTAGATGCAAATTGTTGGAAGTTCAAAGCAGACCCACTGAAAGTTTCCCCAGAGGTTTCACTTCTTATAATCTCATCTTTGGGGACAAGAACTGGGAGACACACTCTTGGTTTAAGTACTATATCTGCCTTTATGGTGTTACGAAAAATTGAAAGATGAGTAATTTTATTGATGCTATTTAAATATTGCAGGTTAACTAATGAGCAGCAGGGCCTAAGCAGGATGGGCAATGGGGACACTTTTTCTCCATTTTTGCCGAGTACATCACTTGCAATCATCTTTGCCAGAGGCATCTGCAAAAAGATAAGAGATCCAGCTACTTCCGGAGAACATTAACCAGAGCACTACAGCACAGCTGTAATGCAAGCACATTTTCTGTGCTTTTATCTCAGTATGGATAAGGATTCTGTTCTTTGGGAACAATTGAGTCATGGATCTATCACTTATTATTCGTGCTAAGTGCCACAATCCTCAGTTGTGCTAAGGAAACTACACAAAACTTTGTAAAGTCACCGAGTACAGTCAGTCACATGGGCTGGGGAGAAGCTGCGAATGTAGCTGTTACTGGCATCGCTGAGCGTGCAAGATCTGAGAGCATGAGGGTCCTGCCCAGGCAGGTCCACACCCCACGCTGTCCCCGGAGAGGGCTGCAGACCTCAGAGCCTTCTCCCTTTCCAGAGTTCTGTTCCCGCCCTGGGAAAACTGTGACGGGGCTGTGGTGAGGACGTCCGAAGAAAGCAAGTGCCCTCAGCAGGAAGAGCATTGCCAGCAGGTGGAAGGAGGTGATCCTGCCCCTCTATTCAGCCCTAGGGAGGCCACATCTGGAGTGCTGTGTCCAGTTCTGGGCTCTTCAGGGCAAGAGAGGCATGGAGCTCCTGGAGAGGGTCCAGCAGAGACTACAAAGATGATTACGGGACTGCAGCATCTCTCTTACAAGGGAAGGCTGAGAGAGTTGGGCCTGTTCAGCCACAAGAGATGACTGAGAGGGGACCTCATCAATGCATTTAAGTATCTTAAGGGAGGGTGTCAAGAGAATGGAGCCAGACTCCTCTTGGTGGTGCCAAGCAACAGGACAAGAGGCAACGGGCAGAAACGGATGCTCAGTAAGTTCCACCTGAACATGAGGTGTTTATTACACACTTTATTGTATGTGTGACCAAGCACTGGAACAGATTGTCCAGAGGCTGTGTTGTCTCCCTCCCTAAGTATATTCAAGAACCGTCTGGATGCAATCCTGTGCCATGTGGTCTAGGATAACCCGGCAGGAACAGGGAGATTGGACCAGACGCCCCACTGCGATCCCTTACACTCTGCCCCGTCCCATGTCTCCGTGAAGGCAGCACTCACCGCCTCATGCCCCCACAGCGGAGCCGGCGCCTCCCGTCCGCACCGCCCCCCCGCTCAAGATGGCGGCCCCGCCCGCCCCACAATGCCCCGCGCGCAGCTGCCGCGCTTCCGGGTGCGGGCCCTGGAGGGCGGCGGGCCCGGCACGGCGGGCGGAGGGTGAAGTTGTCTCGGGCGGATGCGAACGAGCGGGCGCGCAGTGGTGGAGGAAGC
>VZTH01003435.1:283861-436765 GCA_013397815.1 Aleadryas rufinucha | reverse complement strand
CATGAATTAACATTTTGTGATTTCTATTGAGAACTTCTTGCTTATTACTTCAAGTTCAGCTTTTCGAGGAGAAAAAAAAATTATGCAGTGAAAAAAAGAATTCGACAAAGAATAGAAGAAGTGATAAAAATATATGGGTCATTTTCCAGCTTTTTTCAGCTGAAGTAATCTTAGGGTGTGGTGCTCCAGGAGTCTAAACTGATCTAAAATGGGACTGCCACAACCTGACCTCAGCTTTCTGATCCCTTCCCCATTCCTGTGAGCACATTCATGGAATGTCAGCTGTCTGGAAGCTAATCTCTTTTTTTGTTTGGATTTTTTTTCCTTTTTTTTTTGTGGTTTGGGTTTTTTGTTTGTTTGATTTTGTTTTATTTTCAGTAAAGGGTGTATTTTCTCTTTGTGAAGTCCATTATCGTGGACTGTCACTAGTGTGTCTGTCCAAGCACCTGCCCCTTTTTTGGGGGGCAGTGGAAGTGGTTGTGTTCCAGGTGAGGGTTGAAGGCAAGATGGTATCCACCTCAGTTTGTCTTTAGGTATACTCTTTTTAGTAATGTTGACATCAGGGATTGTTTTCTAGAGAAGTGGGACTCTACTAGTCAATACAGTGACTGAGACTGTAGTTTGGCCCCTAAAAAATTAGTGTCAGCTCTTTCAAAATTTTTCTCTTTGTTGTCATTTATCTCTGAAGATAACTTTTTATAGCTATAAAATATTGATGCTGTTTGTCTTGGAGTTCAGATATATCTGAATGCTAACAAAGCTTAATGTACTCAAAAAAACCCCCAGTGCAAATATCCAGTTTGGGTGCTGAATAGGTGTATAGGTCACTGAATATATCTAAAGAACTGCTTGAATCTGTATTACAGTACAGCGGTACAAGTTGTGTGCTGCCACTAAGCAGCATGTATCCAGGATTACCCCCAACAGAGTCTGGATGTAAAATGTGTCTTAGTCTACTGTTGCCTCCTTTGAATGAGAACTTTTTATCACAAGCTAGGCAGGGAACTAAAATAAGATAGTTGTTCCTATGCTGGGCAGGTGATATTCTTTGAATCACTCACTGGGGGTCTTTTTCTACCTGCCAGATTGCACTAATAAAATCTGAGGCAAGTACCCTGATTTTCACCAGTTTTTTCTCCACACTGCAGAAATACCACACAGAACTCAGAACAACTGTGTGAGCTGGAGAAATGACAAATGGTTTGGCACGAACCTAAAGCACATCAGAAGGCTACGATTTAGAAGTTGTTGAGTGAAAAAAACAAATGGTAGTGGTGTTAATGAATAAACCAGGAGAGCTGTGATACAGAGGGCCGCATAAATTGATTTGCTGTCAGTTTTGAATTCTTCACACTTGGTGTGACAAAATGCAGGAAGTCCAAAAGGCCAGGAAAGTAACTGGCCGGCAAAGAGCTAAGGGATTGGAAGTTCAGCTCAATGTCAAGAATGTGCAGTGAGATAATCAGTGACAAAAATCTTTATTCAAGATTAAATTTTATCCTTCTGAACTGAAGCTTCTATTGGAGACTAAGGCAAGACTTAGGTGAGGATCAAATGATTAATTTCCCTACTATGATCTTCCTTTTTTGTTACTGTTTCTTACCCCATTTGGACATCCTTTGAAGCAAGACTACTCTTTTAGATGGAGCTGGTTTTGCTGTATGTCCCCAAAAGCTGAGGGTTGGGAGTGTTTCTCACCATGCATCACATGGTGGAGAATTCAAGGACACACAATCCCACAGCATGTGATCCCTGCCCAGGATGTGGCAGGATTATTTCAAAATCATTGCAGGAATTAGTTGATGCAGTGTCTTTGTGTCAGTATAAACAGCAAATGCTTGGTGTAGACGTGACCTTATTGAATGCAAATTATCAGTATTATTTTTGTGTTGTGGATTAGCAATCTTTTCCATGAAGTTACTTAATATCAAGGTTTTCAAGTACTTTCCTCAGGTTTGTTTTCTCTTGTTCATATGAATAGGTCAATGTTTCCATTTCCAACTGAAAAAACTGATTGAAGTGTAATTTCTGTGAGAAGTACTCAAGGTCAATGCTACATTAAATTCTAATTGATAAGAATTACCTTTAGCTGTTGCAAGATTTTTGTAATGGGAACATAATCCAGTGCTCAGCATGAGTTTGGTTTTCCGTAGTGCCAATTTGTTCTGACCTTTAAGCAGACAAAAAGTAAAATTCCTGTGTGCATTTAAGATTTGGAGTGGTTTAATTTTCCCCCCACTGTAAAAACTGACAACTTCACTGCTGCTGTATATTGCTGATAGCAGCAGTGACTCATCTCAGTTTCATGCTTCTGCCACTCTGGAATTTTTGTGTGCATGTGCAGAAGCCCCAGCGCGGATTTCTGCTCCGTGTCTGGAAGAGCCGAGTGAGGAAGCACAGCCAGCCCATACTCTAACTCTCTGGCACTCTGACTTTACATTAGGATTTAATTGTTTGTTTAGTAGTCAGCAGAGATTTGTCTTTGAGATAGAAGTTTATGTTTAACTTCTGTTATAAACAGGTTGAATTTCCCCCCCCAGCTTTTTTATAAACTGTAGGAGCCTGAGTTTGCCTGTTTGCCAAACTGATGATGGGAAGTGCTTTGCTGTGAAACCAAGAGCCAGGTTTCTTTAATGAAGAGCAGTTTATCCTGCTGTCCTTTTCTATGATTTTCATGTGCAACACATGAACTTGCCTGTTTTGGGGATGTCCTGCAACCCTCTCAATGGTTCTGATGGTCTTCCTGATGTCTTTTATTCTTGCAGATACATATGATAGTATTGCCTATCTTTGTCACTTGTGTCCTGCATCTCTTCACAATATCCATCCCTGTCTTCATGTGCTGTCTTAATGTGCATTATTTGTACTTCTTTCCCTCCTTGATACTTGCCTTTTTAACCTATGTAGGTGCATAGACTGGGAAGTGGGAAGGCAAGGGGGCTCTGTTATGAAGGGAGGTACCTACAGCTGGCACCCAGGAGATGTTGATCCATAATTACTGAGGTGTTGAACGAGAACACGCTATCTCTTGGTCTCCTTTCTCACCTTTTCAGGTTGTTACTGAAATAGTAAAGTTCTGCCCCTTGGTATCTGTGATGTGCCTTGAATTTTGGAAGATCATGTGTGAATGAGTCCAAATTTGTATCCACAAGGAGAAGAAATGCAGTCAGAAGTGAAGGGGTTGGTCTCACAAGTGTAGTCTAGATGGTAATTAGTGTCTACCTAGAATCAGCTCCACTCAAACTTATTTCATGACACAGCAGGATTTTGTGGTGTGGTATCTTTGTGCAGTAGTGAGGCTTGCAGTTTTTTGAGAGCCAGACAAATGATCTGTTTCCAGAGAGCACTGCATCCTGTGACTGGGCAGTTCCTCTCTGCAGGATGTATGAAAGCATGTGATTTGGGGGTGGGTTGCGTTGGGAATTTTTGAGAATCGAGTCATATGATGCTGTTCTGGTGTAAGATGGAATGGCTGTATTGCCCTTGTTTCACTTTAATTATGAGAATGTTAATTCAGTGGACTTCCTTATTTTTTATAATGTCAGTATTTGGCAGGGTATTGCTTTTTTTTTTTTTCATTTGAAAAGTGGTCTGTTGTCATTAATAGGACAGACTGTTATTAAATCAAGTAGATCCAACAGTGTGTTTTGTTCCTCTCTGGTCCTTATTTAAGACATGATTAGTGAAGGAGATAATTTGCAAGGTTGGAAGTGTGAGGTAACGTCGGAGCCATTGTGGGTATTCAGCTGTATTCAAAACCGCCAGAAAATTATCTGTACAGCTTCTGCTAAACAGAATTTGCACCCTTAAGGAAATATTTCCACTGCCCAGAAACAGATATTTGTTTTACTGTGGGTTAAAAACTTTGGAGTAGTATAAAAGTGCAGCTACATGTACAAGTTTTTCCTGAGATGAGCTAAAGGATATTTAGTAAGCTGTTAGCTTTTCCATGATATCCATCATTGGCATGTCTGAATGTGTGATAAGGAGAGAGTAGTTGCCCGGTGTAACTGCAGAAGTGCCCTATGGAGTAGCTGGTGGACAATAAAGCAGCGGCATCCCTGCCCTCCTGCATGAGGGCTGGGTAACCCTACCCTGAGGCTTCGTCTGCTGCTGAGTGAGTGAGTTCGGGCACTTTGTTTTCTCACGTGGTTTAACAAGTTTGGTGCAGCTGGGATCGAGTCAAAAACATGCCTTCTAAAACGTTTGGCACTGCTGACATGGCTGGCCATTCTTACTAACAGGTTTGTCCAGAAATGTGCTCAAACAGAGTGTAAACCTTTATCTTGTTATGGTTTATTAGAATGCTGACATGTATTTGGTTCTTGCTTTGAACTTGTTTCTCACACAAGTTCTTTTGTTTACATGTTCTTGATGAGCAAAACAGCAACCACTCTTCAGTGGAAACAAGTAAACATGATTTATCTAAACTGTTAAAAGCATGGGCTGTTTCGTGTGGGGTGTTTCAGTTCACTTTGTATTGTGTCTCTGGCAATGGCTTTGTACCCGATGCACTGGAGAAAGATGTAACAGCACATGCAGGGAGCTGTTGTGGAACAGCTTTCTCATGATGAACCATCTCAATCCATCCTCTTCATCAACAGTCTCGTAAAAGCAGCATAAGCTGTTCAGAGAAGGTACCCACAAACATTTAAGCGTGACTGCATTACCTTCTGCCTGGCACAGACTGTTTGTGTGCCCAGTTGAAATATGAATACATTTGCCTTCTCCTTCAGCAGTCGCTGGACTGGCGCTGCAGCCAAACAATCCGGCTGTATTGCAGCCAGTGAGCAGCTGTTACCACAAACACAGGGGCAGCTGTTTTGTGTAGTGTGAGGGAGACCTGCTTTAGCTCTTGTGGTTCAGGTTGGAAAGACACCAATCTGTGTTTCCTGGTCTAAATTCTGAGACTCTGAATTATATTTCAAATTACTATATTTGATTACTTTAGTTAAAATATTTTACTGTACTAAAAAAAGCATATAAAACTAAATAGTAACAATAAAGAATATGGAGCCCTTCAACTATTCAGTCACCCCTCAGCTGAATCAGAAAAATTGTTCCTAATCAACTGCTCACAAGTTTTTGATAGGCATTTGATTCTCATTGGAAATGAGCTTGAGATCATAACCCAGATGTAGACAATGAGTGCCGCATGAAATACAGCCTGGAGCCCTTTTTTCAGTCTTGGAAACGACACTGATTTAACATTCCCACTGCAAAATCCTTCCTGAGTGTGTTTGCAGTGCTTGTTCTAGGACTGCTCCCTGTAGGCTTGTCATCCCTTTCTGCCTTTGACAGAAAAATTATTTCTGCTTTTATTCGCTGTGGGATGTTTGGAGAAATAACTGCAACCATTCCTGCAAACCCCACTGATTATCTAGTGGTCTTTTTTATATCCTAAAAGTAATTTTTTTTTTTTTATGCTGGATCTTGAGTTTTAGGTAGGGACATTTTCTATCACGGGATAGTTTTGAAGAGAGTTTTTAAAAAAATTAGTTATATCTTCTGGGTTAAAACGTCATTCTTGTAGATAAGCTTAACCTTTCCATAAATAATGCAGTGCAAAAGAGTGCTTATGAAATGGCTGACTTGCCACATTTACTTGTTGGTTTCCGGGCAATAGATGTGGCATGAGATCATAGGAATTTACTGTTGTACTTAGGAAAGCCAAGCTGGTTGGAGAAGGGTGACACTGGTATTTGAATTGCTAGCTGAGCACCGAAAGAGAAACTTCTTTTGAAATACGTGCAGTGGCCTCCAGCTCAGGGAGTTAAGCTGTTGCCCAGTCCATTCCTGAGCTCTTCGGTGCTGGAGCAGAGTTTATTAAAAGATATTTTCCTGTGTTAAAAGTCTAGTGGCAGGAGGCTTTTAGCCTAGAAACAAGGTGAAAAAAAGGAGGGAAGAGTTGGTGAGTTCAAAGCTGGGGGTAGAGGAGGATCACTGCTGAGGATTTCTTCTTGAGAGCTTTGGGATATCGTCTTTGTCACCGATGTTCCTTCCCTGTCTCTCTTATAAACTCAAGATTGTATGTTCCTGGGAAGTTTCCCTCCAGGAAAGAAAGTACCATGAGGTGAAGGCTGGTGACAATAAATAAATACTTGGCATATCAGGATGCAATTAAGGTGTTCCCTAAAAAGACGGGAATGCAGAAGTCTCAGAGGGTGTGGAAGGGAAGGAACTGCAAAAAAGTGATTTGGGAAAACTAAGTCAGCTGGGGTTTGTTGAAGCCCATGGGAAATGACTCTTGGACCATAATGAAGATAATGAGGAAGGAACACCAGAAAGATTTTTAAACTTGAATAAAAAGTTAAGTATATGCTTTCTATGGCTCCCATCCACAGACTGCTGTACAGTTGGACTCTGCACAGTTCTGTGTTTTGTTTAAAATAATGACACTTCATCTTTTGTTTTCAGTAAGCCATGAATATGGATTCATTTTCGCAATATGAACATTTCACAGAAAAATTTTGGTTTGAGTGTATTACCAATATATTTTTTCCACATCTGTCTGATACCATAATTAGTTAACAGATTGTGTCTGGGAGCAGCATGTCTTAAGCCTCTACTTATGTTGTAAGTAAAATTAAAAGCAAACAAATTTAGGAAGGGTAAGAGGAAATATGAACAAGTGCACTCTTGTTTCAGGGTTACAGGAACTGGGAGTGCCCTATGTTTCATTTGTTACTACAATAGAATCATCTTACTCATCTTTATGAACTTTTTAGGTCTTGTTCTTACTACCCTTCCTGTGTCTCTGTGAGGCATTTCCAGAAGGGTGTTTGTGTATTTTAAGGTGGAGCAGGACCTGCCTACCAAATAAAAAACCTGATATTTTTTAGTAGACGTCTCAGTTCTCTTGCCATGAGACTGAGACATTTTGTCTGGCCATAGTGGCAATTGCATCTTACTCTTTGGCATGGCTTTCTCTTGGTTCTGGTCTGTACTTCACAGGAAGAGGTGCAAAAGGACAGTAGTGTTCCATAGCTGGGGTTGTGCCTCTTGGGCAAACCTTGTGCTTGGCAAGTCCCCAAACAGCATGGCAGTGGTACCACACCTCTTGTTTCCTGCCCCGTGTACCACACACTTGGTCTATATCATAAACCAGCGTTGGATATCCTGTATATCAACATTCACTTTAACTGAGAGATCAGCTCTAGCTGACTGTGGTGAGAGAATCTCGAGTTTGATTAAAATAATTCAGAACTAGGCAGTCTAATGAGGGTTTTTTTTTCAGAATTGATTTCCCTGCCTGTTCCTACCCCCTTCCTATGTGGTCCTGGGTGACAGCAGGTGCCAGACCGAAAGCAATTAAGTAGAACAGACTTTTAAATGAAAAATGGGCTGTTTGGAGAGGGAAGTTAGGCATTTTCTCGCTGCATGGCTCTAGTGAACCAGCTCTGCAGCACATGGCAAGCTAATGATGAAGGCCCTGCCTGGCATGCAGCAGTGGGGCACATACGGGGGAAATCCCCACAACAGAAAATACGGTGATGGAAACTCGTCTTTGCGTATGACCCGAAACACATGGTAATTGATTGCAGGTGCTCTCGACCTGTGGGTTGTAAACAGAAATCAGGAAATTGCAACTGCGCTGCCCTTCCTGTGTTGCTCAAGGGCTGGGGAGGAGCAGCTGGGGAGGGAGAAGCCTGGGAACCGCTGCTCGGTGGCTTCTGCTGCCCAAGAAAGCAGCCGTGTCGCCCATCCCTCGCTCTGCGAGTGGGTCTGGTGCAGGACCAAGAGAGCTGTGAGGGGCATCTTTGCTTCTGTGCCTTCCTCACTGCAGTGTACAGAAGCACACGTGTGCCTGTACACTGCTGGTTAGTTCTCCCCACCCACCCCCTCCCAAAAGGAAAAGCAAAGTGCTTCCCTTGCCCTGATCAGTGCACGTGTTCTTAAAGCTTTCCTGGGCTTTGGAGGCATGGATTTGGGGAAAAATTATGTTACTGAGTGTCAGGTTTAAAAAACCCATTTTATTTCAAGAGCTACACTCATCTAGATTTCAAGTTTGCAATCTTGGTTTGTTGCACAAGAGCCAGTAAAACAGCTTATTAGTGGTGCTGCTTTACTTATAAGTCCAGTAAAACACATGAGGTGGCTTTGCTGAGTGGTGTAAGCTGGTGACAAGGGGCTCTGAAGGAATGCCATCTTCCTTAACAAATGACCTCTTTGATAGCTATCAGGTCTGGTTCAGAAGCACAGCTGGAAATGGAGGGGAAAGAAACAGGGATTTTTTTTCAATTAAGAGTGTCTGGGTGAGCACTTCTGTCTCTTGTAAAACACATCTGAATCCTCATTTGCTGCAGTGAAGAGTGAATACCTCTGTCTGAGATGGAAAACAGCCATGTGGGAATAAGAGCCTCTGGTTAAGGCTGTAAATAGCAACTGCATCTATCAGTGCTGATGGAAGCCAAGGTGCTTGTTGGGTGTCTCGCTGGGGGGTGGGTGCTTCAGAGAAGGAAGAATGTGGATGGGTGCTTTGGTGAAGGAATGCCTTACGAAGTAGCAGGAGACTTTATCAGCAAGAGCCAAACACTTGGCAGCTGTCGTGCACTTGTTAATGGTGGAAACATCTGCAGAATATTGACCTGAATTTGTAATTTGTGTACTGCTTCCATAGGAATTCAGGCACTTGGTCTCCTTTCTCTGAAAAATTTTTTGTGTTCTGAGTAGGAAAAGGAGTTTTTCATGATGGTAAGGTGTAGGGAAACCAGGGTATGTCACATGAGTTGCCTTGTTAGTTCTGTGCTATGCAGATACCTGTTTCCTGGCTACTGTTGGGCAGAAAGGCCCAATGCAGTCCCAGTCTGCATTTAATTTGGTATAAGTCTCCTAGGTTAAACTATTTTCTTCCTCAGACTCATGTGGGGACCAGTGGATGAGGAGAGTAATTAATTCCAGAGAAATGGGGACACTCTTCCCCCATTTAGTTTCTGGGGGGCAGCCAGGGAGGGCACTAGTTCTGCATTGCTGTGGCAGTAAAAATGATGAGTTGGTTGCTTAGAAATTATAGAAAAAGTGAAGCAAACTCTGTTTGTCTCTCTCAGATTGTGTCTTGTCACACTCTGTGATTTCTACTTGCCTATGCAAAATGGACCTTTACAGAAATGTACAATAATTATCCTAAAATTAGAGCAAAGTGTGGTCTTCCTGTTGAAATGGGAGGCTCTGGTTTGCTCCTTTTTTATGTGTGCATTTGGAAAGAAAGTCTTTTGAAACAAAAACTTTCCTTGTTGATCTTCCAGACACAGTTGAGTCCATGCTTTCAGACTACGACATCCTCTCTCTGTCTAGCATCCAGCAACACTCACTGAAGAAGAGGGACCTCCAGCCTGAGACACATGTAGAGAGGCTCTTAAGTTTTTCAGCCTTGCAAAGGTAATTAAATCATCAGCAATGAAATAGCATAATATTTTCCTTCAGTTTATGATGAATAATGTGCAGTTTCAAAGCCAGAAATTGTTGTCTTGTTTCCTGTCATGACTGGTCAGTTCTTCTAGGTTAGTGATCTACGTGGTTATATGACTTCAGAGAGGTCAGAGGTAAGGGGAAAATAAGTTATATTTTATTGGTCTGATGGCTGAAGTGGCAATATTTTAGGATTTCTTTTGCTTTATTCCTAGGTTTAGTTTCATGTAGATTACTTCTGCTGATTGGGTTGGATCCCACTTGCACCTCATCTGGCAAAGTTGTCAATACTTCTTGACTGTCCTCTGGTTCTTGTAAATCTCAGCCTTCAGTTTGGGTAGTGTGTGTGGTGTATTGCCCAAGAGACTTACTGTATTTATTTTCATGAAAATTTAATCCTTTTCCTACTGGGTATAAATGTGCCATTAAATAAAATACGTATTTTAATCTTTTGTTTGGTTGGTTTGGTTTTGTTTTTTTGGTTTTTGTTATAAGATGGGAAATAAAAGCTCAGATGAAAGGGGAAGGAGAAGGGAGCAGGCATGAAGATTGCAAGGATTTTATTTATTCTGAGAGTCAGAAAAGTGCCTTGCAGGTATTTGAGTGCTGAAATTGTGAATCTGAAATGGGGAGCAGGGTGAGAATAACACTTTGTATTAACAAATGTAGATAGATTTTTGTTCATTTGGCGTCTTTTTTCTTGTGTTCTCATGTGCCTTCCCCTCTGTTATCTTCAACTGTCATGCAAGTTATGCATAATTTTTGAATCTCTGAATGTTTGAAAGGGCAGTTTTTAAGTTTGGAGGGGCAATTATAAAGGGTTAATGGGATCAGATGTCTGGCTGTCCCTGTTTTGCTCTGCCTCATGTACTCTGGCTTTAGGGTGAGGTTGCAATACTGCCAATGATGATTACAGAATAATTGCAGAGGAACATGCCAAAAATCTTTGGCCCAAAGTCCACACAAACCAAGAGCCCACGAGACTTCTTCCAGAGAAGGTTATCAGCTTACTTCTTGGGATAGTGTTTAGTTTTTGTGACAATATATTGTAAAAAATGTACGGAGTTCAGATTTCTGCTTATAGTCTTCTACCTGTATTATGTCAGAAAATAAGAACTTTAAGATTATTTAATTTCAAATAGATGAAGAAATTTCTTTGTCTGGTTTTGTTGGGTTTTTTTTTAGTAGTTACCAGTAACTGGTTTTGCTTAACTGCAAGTAGAGAAGGCACATCATGAGCAAATTCTGACTGTTTTGGATTTTGGGGGTTATTTTTTTAACTTCTTTTTAATTAAACATCTGTGACTCTAAAATATTTACAGTTATCAATTACACAGTATATGTTTTTGTAGTCTGCTTATCAGAATTAATGCTTTTTAACTGCTTTTGGACCCTTAGTAAAATGGAGATTGAATGTATCTGTTATGTGTATGCTTTGCTTAAAAATAAATGTAAGTAAATTCTCTTACAGGCACTTTAAATTATACTTAACTGCAACTGCTGAACACTTTTCAGAAAAATTTCAAGCATTAATTGTGGATGGTGAAGGCAAGGAAAAGGAGTATCGTGTTCAATGGCAAGACTTTTTCACCGGACATGTCGTTGGTTAGTATGAAGTAGACTATGGGTCAATGCTGAGAAACCACAGCTTTGCTCGAGTCTCTTGGGCAGAGTAAATGGTGTATTTCCCTCATTTTCATCAGATATGGTTAGGATGAAGAAATAAACGTAATTCTTATCCCCTTGGGTTTTCTGGTTTTGTTCTTGTGGTGTGTTTGGGGATTTTTTTAGGTTTGGTGGGTGGTAGGGTTTATTGCATCAAGCTCCTAAGATAGGATTCTTGTGTTTAGTTTGGCAGAACACAGAGGTATAATTTGCTTAAGCAGTGGCTTGCAAATTATTATTTTTTTTAAATGCTGATGGTAGCTTTAATTCCAGCTGGAATGCAGGACTTGAATGTTCCTTGCCCCAGAACACAAAGCCAAGGTAGAGGTGATGCACTGATGTCCAGACTGTTCAATTAAAAGCCTTAAAGATAGTTCTTTGTGGATTACTTTTCTGTAAAGAAAAGTAATGCTCTACTTTCAGGCAGTACTAATGCTTCTGCTAAGTTGTTTTGATTTCTGTGTTGCCTTTGTGATGTGGTGAGACTTTTCCACTGGAATGCAGGCTGATGCTGTGAAATTGCTGTCTGATAGTAGTTAGATGCACGCTGCTTTTGTTGGCAGAAATATTGTGCGTCCCATTAGTAATCCCCAGAGCCACCTCAACACTTTCTGCAAAACTGTCTGTTAAACCTGAGTCTCATTGACTGTGAGTGTTGGGAAGTTAAGACTTGGAGGAAGTGCTGATGATTTTTTTTTTCTTTAAATTGAACAGTACAGAGACTGAAGAAGGTAATTTGTCATGAAGTTTAGAAACCATTAAAAACCCCCAACAAACTGTGTATGTGCAGGAGCACATGCAAACTGCTGAATTAATTTAATTCTTCCATGCTTATGTTAAAGGAGAGCATAATTCCAAGGTTGTGGCACATATTGGGGATGAAGATTTTACAGTGCGAATCAATACTGATGGAGAAGAATACAATATCGAGGTACGCTTTGCTGTGGGAAACTGTGTCCAGACAATCACCTTCTTTTCCTCTGGGTGTTCCTCTTCCTAGTTAGTTGTGTTGATACTTCTGTAGCTCAGACTAGATTTGGTGGTAGTGTTTGTTTTGGGGTGAGTAGGGAGGAGGGAGAGAAATAAGAAATCAATTTGGTTTGCAAGTGTTGACTTTTGTTAGTGAATGACATTCTCTCACAGTTGCATGTTTTAAATACATCAGGGAGAAGGTATATTTTAAACAGGAAAGGTTTTCAGAAACAGAAATGGATAATGTTAGTAATTAGCCGTGATCATGGCCTCTAACAAACTGTGGTAGTCTAAACAGAGTCGATGTCTGTGAAGCTTTTTAAAACTGGCTTTGTTACATCTTTGAAGTTTTCCCATTCTTAGAACTTCATTGAAAATCTGATATTTTATCTGAAAATCTGGTTATTTTTCCCTACTCCCTTGTTTTTCACCATTTTCATTGCTTGTGTTATTTTGAACTTTTGGTTAAAAAAACCATATTCAACAAATATCTAATTAGAGACTGTCATAATGAGTTGTTCGATGGAGTATATTCCCAGACACAAGCAGTATTAGAATGGCTGAATAACAGTAATTATGGCTGAGTTATATGGATATTGTAATTGTCTCCAAACCCAAGGATATGCAGAATTATGGGTAAACCTGAGAAATCTAGTCATGTTAAAGTATAAAACTGTGATCAAAATGCCCAAATCACTGTACTTGTGTTTTACATTAAGAACATACAGTAGTTGTTTGATTGTGATGTAAAGCATTTTTGTGTTTGTGGTGCAGAGCAGTGTGGGTGTGCCTTGGCTCTGTGTGCAGCCAAGCCCCTGCTCCTGGCTGGCTGTGTCTGTGCAGCTGAGGGCAGGCAATGGTGTGCAGCCTCTGGCTTGCCCACACTGCCTCGCTGGTGGTGTCCCCAGGTCAGCTTTGGCCACTAACCAGCCCTGGATGATTCCCGTGCACAGTCACAGAGGGAGCATGCCTGAGTCTATTACCCAAAGGCAGCATGGACAAAGCTGCTCTGCCATTTCCTGTCTTTGTTTTCAAGGTAGTTGTGTACATTTGGAAAGGCTGTGGGCCTTTATGTAACATAACCACTGTGGCCCTCACACCTTGCCTTAGTGTGCGAAACCCTCACTTTCGTGCTGCAGACATGTGGCTGCTGGCGTGGCACAGCCTTCACATTTCAGGCCCTTTTTGCTGTAAAGCGAAAGCACCGTGTGCTAAATAATGGCTGGCTGAAGTTGCAAGAGCACTGCCTGAGGGCAAGAGGAGACCCAGAGCCAGGTGCTCTATGTTGTGGATGCAAGCCTTCTGTGCTGCTTGGCTTTGGCCAAAGAACTGACCCTGTCCATGCTGTATTTGGTGGTGTTGCTGTAGCTTTAACATTCGGATAATAATAGGACTTGTCAGTAAAATAAAAAGATGGTTTGTGTGCATCTGCTATGAGAATTGGTGTCTTTCCTTGAGATTTCATGGTCTTCTTTGGTTTTGGAGAAATTTTCATGCTTATGAGTGACTTGGGTAGCTATTGAACATCGAAGAGCCCTGCTCTTGACTTTCTGCTGTGTGCTTAAAGGCTCTCTGTTACCTATGTGCTTAAAGGCTCTCTGTTACCTGCCACCTCCTGTGCTTCTGGTGAGTGCATTTGTTAGCATAGTTAAAGATCTGCTCCTGGTTCCATGCTGTTACAGAGGGCAGGAGATGGACCTGAGAAGCCTCCTCAGCTTGCTCAGATTCTGAGGGGAGGGAAAATTGTCTCTCCTATAGCTTTATCAGGTAGCTGCCACTACTCTGTTGAGATGCTCTCAGACTCTTGGATTCCCATGCAGCATAAGAGAGTTGACTTCTGTTGGCTTTCTTGGGGATGTCATTTTATCAGTAGATTTGTTGCTGTGGGTGAAGTGTGTTTGTGTATTTGTGTGTGTACACAGAAAGCTGTGGAGATTTGATGGTACATACATAAAGTTTTTTAATTATCTAGACTGCATTCACTGTGTTCCTAACTTCTCCTTGTGCTGTCAGCCACTGTGGAGATTTGTAGATGATGTGGAAGATGAAAGACTGCTGGTCTACAGATCTGAAGATATCAAAGATTTCTCAAGATTGCAGTCCCCCAAAGTGTGTGGTTATTTAAAGCTGAGTGAAGATGAACTGCTGCCGAAAGGACTGGAAGACAGGGAGCAAAATGAAGGTGAGTGTCCATACCTTAGGAGAGCAGCATCTTTGAAACAAATTAGCTCTTTCAATTCACTGTGGGGATGGAGGGGGGAAGCAGCACTCCTCACGCCTGTTAAAACAACTTTGTACTTCTGTGGACTGTGCAGCAGGACCTGTTTGGCCTTTATGGTCACTCAAGGAATTCATCTTGAGCTGTGATGGGGTTTTGAGAGGTTTTGGTCACTCTTTCCTCTGTCTTTTGCTGTGTCAGCAAAAGTTGGAGTAATGACTAGGAACATGAGGAGGGGAGAGGTGTTAAGGCTGTGGTGATGACCATAAAAGCTCCATAGGTGAATCTGATGAATAACTCCATTTCACTGCTATGCATTCCTTTCCTTACAGTAAGTTTGAAGACTGTTAGGAAGACAGCATTTAAGAATAGCTATTAAAAAAAAAAAGCCCCAAACTAAACTAAACATCCCCATTCTCCTCCCGGGACCCCACCCACACTCCCATTCAGGTCTTAAATAAGGACAACAGACTCAGCAGTGGTAGTAGTATTGAGTGTTTATTTGAAATACTCACTTTAGAAAGCGCTCATCGGAAGAAAAGAGCCATTCCAGAGAACTCCAAAAACACATGCAAGATGTTGGTAGTGGCAGACCATCGTTTCTTCAAGTACATGGGCCGTGGGGAAGAGAGCACCACTATAAACTATTTGGTAAGTAAATGTACTCTGTTAAAATTTGCTGGAATAGATGCAGGAAACCACAGTGATCCAGCAGTTAAAACAACATACAGCTTACACTATTTTTGTACACACAGCTTTTACCTGGGAAACTGCTAAATCATGCTTTAAAAATATTTTACAATGAAGCTAATGTAGTTCAATAGTCTTCAAATTTCACTTAAAAGCAAATACCTTCCTTTCACAAACTTCTGTTGGCTATGCTGTTTTCTTCCCAAGAACTTCTCTTTTCTCAATCAGAGCTCTAGAGTCTCCTGGATTTTGAAATCCACTGCAAATGAGCATATTTAAAGTTCTAGCATGTTTAATGAGGTTAAAGCAACTCATATAGATCTTCTTTTCCAAATTCTTTCAGGATTCTCTGTCTAGAGCAATAAAATTAGAAGCAGGCCCAGTAAACAACTTGTTTGGTTGTACATTGGTGTTCTGGGTTAACCCCAGCAGCAGCTCAGCCTCAGGCAGCCACTTGCTCTCTCCTCACAGATGGGATGGGGAGAGAATCAGAAGGGTAGAGGTGAGATAAATTGTAGGTTGAGATAGAAACAGTTTAATAGCTAAAGCTGTTCACAGCAGCAAAGCAAAACAAGGGAATTAATTCACTGCTTCCCATCAGCAGGCAGGTGTTCAGCCATGCTCAGGAAAGCAGGGCTCCATCATGTGTACCAATTGCCCAGTGGCCCAGCCAAAAACTGGGGTTGTCTGACAGGTTTTTGTGAGCTAGAACAAGGCCTACCCACAGCCTTTCAGCAGAAGTGGAGAGTATGGGCGTTTGGGGACTGGAGACAAAACCAAACGAAAACAGGTTTGGAGGCCTGTTGTTTGTCAAAAGTCTCTTTCTGAGCTTGACTCTTTGAAATGCTAATCACTCTGTTCCACTTCTTCGGGCTTTTTGACCTTTCTGTCCCCAGAAATGCTTTTACATTCTCCAGGTTAAGGGGCCTCATTTGGTGTGTTTGCAGAGGTGCTCTTATCTCAGCATCTGACCTGTGCTGAGGCTGACCCCTGTTGGGTTTCCTGGGTAGATGGGTACTGTTAACGACACAGTGATTGGAAAACTAAAGCATAAACTATTACTGAGTGGCTCTGAATGTCACTTCTCATTCTCAGCAAGTTTGGTGGTTTATATTTAGTAGAGGTTGTTTTTTTGAGAGAACAGCTTGAAAAGGGACGTATTGATTGTGAGCACTGACAAGAGACTTTCTGGAACCTTGTGCTTGACCCATAATGAGGAAAATAATAGGTTTTTGGCTGGGTGAGGGAAGCAAGCCTGGGGGATCAGTTAAACTAGTTAAGCACTGTGCTAAAACAAAGCAGTAAAAACAATTCCCTTCTCTGCCCTTCCCCTCAAAGAAATCTGGAAAATTAGTGTTTGAACAAAGTATTTCCCAAAATGTCTTGTTCTTAATATTATTGCTCTTCCACTACACAAACAAAAGTGACAAATGGAAAAGTTTGTGCTACTTTTTTATGACGGAAAATTTTCAAGTATATTGGATAATACTGATCCAAAACCAGCAGTACTTGGATCCAGGGAGTTTGTCTTGTTACCTTATACGGGCTTCAGTTTTAATTCAAGTGACTGTTTTTAGGTAAGTGTGTTGCAGTTTCTCTGAGTGTCTTTTTCTCCATGAAAGCTCCACTGGGTAACTTGTTTTTCTGTTCTGCACAGATTGAATTGATAGACAGAGTAGATGACATCTACCGAAACACTTCCTGGGATGATGGAACCTTCAATGGGTACGGCATACAGATAGAGCAGGTATTCACTGGACTCTGCAGAGGACTTCCAAGTTAAAGGAATGTGGTTTAAATAGCAGAGTTCCTGATTATTTTGTCTGGGTTAGAGCTAAAATAATAAAATCCTATGTTATTAACTCCAGCCAGGAGCACTCAGAAATAGCATCTTACCAGTGTTAATGATCTGACACATGATGCCCATTTTCAGTTCCTTGCAGTGTTTGAGATGTGAATTTTCAGGGAGAATCTTTCCATATTTATTCTTAATTCAGAAGTGCTTTTTTCTTCCTGAATATGAGCAAGTTTTGTTTCTGGCAGACATACTCTTATGTATTTACTTCATATTTCTGTCACTAGTGCTTGGCTTACAAAGCCTGAGTGGGCCCCAAACACAGGTGAAAACACACAAATCTTACCTGAAGAGCTTGAATGACTCCCTTAGACATCATGCTAGTGTAGAGGCTTGTATATGGACACAGGGATGTAGTGACTTCAGTTTCTATGATGGTGTCTCAAAGTTAGTGCACAGAAATCTGGAAAACAGCATTAAAAACAGGAGGAATCCATCAACTCAGCATACTGCAAGAGCTGTCATGTGGGACATGGAGGCTAATGGTACAAGCTGCCCTTTTGCTGGAAAAAGATCTGCAGGAATAAAGAAGGAGCATTACTTGGGCAGGGAGAGGGTAGAGAACATGATGAACTAATTCTGAGTTACTGGGAAAGTAGCAACCCTTTAACATATATTTTGGTTAGCTGGAACTCTGAAATGATTTGGGGTTATTTATACTGGTTGTATTTGTTTGGGGTTTTTCTAAAAGTAAAATGCATCTCAAAGCAGAATTTTACAGTGAAAACTTCTGATGTTATCCTGTAAAATGGTTACTTACAATGTAGTTACTTATGATTTAGTTGGTGTATTTAACTAGCAGAGGCTGGAAAGTTAATATTAGAATCATGCTGAGTCTGAGTTTTTCTCCTTACAGATCTATTGAGACATTTAAAATTACATCAAAACCTTTTCTGTAGCTATAAAATTGACCAAAATTCCTCTTCAATATTGTTGCCCTTTTTGAAATGTAGATCATCATCCACAATGAGCCAAATCCTGTAAAACCTGGAGAAAAGCATTACAATATGGCAAAAAGTTACCCAGATGATAAGAAAGATGCCTGGGATGTGAAAATGCTGCTAGAGGTAGGTTGTAAGCCTTGAAAAATCGTGTCCCTTACAGAGAATTACTCATTCGTACGGCTGCTCTGTACTAACGGGTGAAAGTCCTCTGCTCCCTCCGCGTGACATGTAGATGTCACACAAAGTCAAACCAGCTGCTGTGCCCTGTAGCCCGTGGTAAAGGGCTCCCTTGCATAATTACAGAGCAGACATCAATTAGTCTTATTAATGTGGTCTGAGTCAGAAAGGCAGTCCTGATATGTCTGGCCCTGAGACTGGCTGCCTTGTGACCCTCATCAAGTTACTGTACTTGGCTTCGTCCTCCCTGTGAAAAGGGAAGATGAATAGATAAGTTATGTAAATGAATGTGTACAGTGTACTTGGGCATTAGTTTAATTTCCTGCAGCTCTGTAGGATGGCTAAACAGCTGCTGTTTTCTGACTTAACCAGATCTAGGAGGTACTTGTCCAGCACATTACATAAATGTTATTATCTATAGACTTCTAACATGCCCTGTAAGCTAACAGAGATTTGATTTTTTTTTTTTTAAGCAATTTAGCTTTGATATTGCTGAGAAAGCAGCTCATGTGTGCCTTGCTCATCTCTTCACGTATCAAGATTTTGACATGGGAACGCTTGGACTGGCTTACGTTGGCTCTCCCAGACCTAACAGCCACGGTGGCATTTGTCCTAAAGGCAAGGCTTCTTTTTCTTCTGTCCCAGTTGTGGATTAGAAGCTAGTTTTTGTTATTCATGTTTAATTCTTTTCTCCAGCTTTCATGCAGTATGTTGTGTTATTTGCATAGACTCTAGGAGTTGTTTTTTTACATAGAAGGGATGGCCATTTTTTTGGCTGGAGCTGGAAAAAGCGGGAAGGATAAAAGTTACTGAACAAAGTCACAAAGCTTTCTGGTGTGAAGAAGCTGTATAGAAAATACCCTGTTCTAAGGGCTGCTTTGTGTGGGCACATCCTGCAGCAGTTCTGGAACGGCAGATGCTGTTGTCTTGGAAATTTCTGCTGTTTTCGCCTTTACTGCAATACATGAGCTGTTGGAGCTGTGCTTGAAAGATTCCCAGCTCCAAAAACTGGCAAGAGGCAGGGTCTCACTAGTGAGCCTGTGAGAACAATAAAGCTGTTCATTTCCCCAGACAAGTATCCCTCTCTCCCCAAAAGTACCCTGAAACACAAGAAGAATGTTTGTCAATTTTAATTTATTTCTCTTTTGTAGCTTATTACAGTCAAATTGTGAAGAAGGATATCTATCTGAACAGTGGCTTGACCAGCACCAAGAACTATGGGAAGACCATCCTCACAAAGGTAGGAGAGTATCCTCCTCATGTGTGTGCTGGTGATGTGTGCTGTGGGATTTTGACAAGTTTCTCTGCTCTCTCAGAAGAGAGCTGCTGGCTTTCCATTTGAGTCAGATGTCTGGGTACAAGGGTATAGATCGTAAAAGAAAAATCATCTTTTTTTGTTGTAGCTGACAAGGAGAGTCAGGACTGAATGGAACTGAAAATTGAATTCACTGTGAAACAGGAATGAGGAAACAGCTAGTGTCCCATAGGAGCTGTTGTTTTCTAGATATAAACAGGTTTTTAATGTCTAAAGATGAATTTAAATGTATTTTGCTTTAACAAAACATCCCCAAACAAACAACAAAACTCTTAACAAAACAAATCCTCAAACAGAACAAGCAGGCAAAGTAGGAGGTTTAGTTTGAGGCTTTTAATAAAATTCCTCCACTTGATTTTTGTGTGCCCTGAGTAACTAGAGCAGAGAACAGTGTAGTCGACAGGGCTTATTAGTGCTCATACTAAGCTTAATGTAAGTTGACGCTTTCTGGATTTTTTTCCATGCTTTATGAGATAGTAAATACACAAATGAGCTTTGAAAGCCTGAATATGAGCTTTGTCTCACTTGTAAAGATACCAGAGCAGTGCCTATGTCTGCATCTATTCAATCTTTGCAGTTGGGCATATTTCGCTTTTGCTGACTTGTGCCGGCTTCTCAGCTGTGCTCTTCTGTAGCATGATTATAATAGGAATTTATAATTGATGTGTGGGCTAAATCTTGGCACAGAAACTGTCAAGAAGATAGGGAAAAAAGACAGTAAAGCTTTGTGTTAGAGGGATGTTGACAGAGAGCTCTAGCTGTTGCCATGCTATATGCATTTGTTGTTCAATGTCCAGACTGGAGTCCTGCCTTAGATTACAAAGGAAGTTGAGTTTTCTGTCTTCCCAGTGGCTGGCTTAAGGCTTGGGATGATGGTTCACATGGGTTTCACAGGGAAAGTGCTGCATGGTGTCCACTTTGGTTTTAAAAAAAAAAAAAAACAAACCAAAACAACCTTCTTAAAACTCTTCTCCCAATGAAGCACAGTGAAGCACAGGAGGGATGCCCGGGCAGCTCTGCTGTCTCTAGCTCGCACATTAGCCATGCTTAGACACGGACCAGGGCAGCTCATGGCAGCACTTGGTCCTTCCTGTGCCCACACAGCAGCTGCAGTGAGCTCCTCTGCAGAACTGCCTGGTCTCCTTGTGGTTACCTTTATTTCTGTGTGAGTTTAATTTGTGGTTGTCACCTTGTGAGCTTGACACCACCTGCTGGGGAAGGTGCCGTGGGAGGTGTGCAGCAAGCAGAGCCGGTTTGGGATCCTCAGCATAGGCAGCCCTGTCTTGCATAAATGATGTTGGAAATCCATCCCTGTTGGCCAGCAATTGTACGTGTCTTTCCTAGAAATCATGCAATAGCAGAGTTTATTCAGCACTCCTAACATCATCATCCATTTAGAAGAAATAATTCTAATGGCAAGATATGTTAAATGAGATTGACTAATCATAGTAGCTGGTGTTTGTTTCGATTGTATTTTGTTTTAGCTTCTTATGCCTTCCAGCTACATAAAAGCAAATGTTCATATTTTAAGCATCTGCATTGCCTTGAAAACAAGTTCAAATTGGTATTCTAGGACAGCATTTTGCCTTTAAAAGTGATTTAATGTTCAAATCTAGTCCTTGAACTTGACTTTGAAAAGGACTGCAATTTTATTTACCTTCATTTCTCCACTTCTAAAACCAGAAAAATGTTCATAGGAAATTCCTAACCATCTTAGTGTATCTTAGTATTGCTGGTGGCCTGGAAGTAGCTGGGATCTTCTGTCCTTTACTGCTCAGACTAATTTTTTTCAACATTGGTTTTTTTCATGTTAAAAAAGGAAGCTGACCTGGTTACAACACATGAACTTGGGCATAACTTTGGAGCAGAGCATGATCCTGACAGTCTGCCAGAATGTGCCCCCACTGAAGACCAGGGTGGGAAATATGTCATGTATCCTATTGCTGTCAGTGGGGATCATGAAAACAACAAGGTATGATTGTTTAGTTTTGCATCAACACAAAAATTTTTGCTATGGTCAGTGACCCTTTCATGGCAAATCTATTTAGTTAATGATTCCTGTAGTTTGAAACCACCAGAATGTAATGGATTAGCCATTAGCAAAGAAAACATTTGCATGCAGTTGGGTTCTCTGCAAGATAAGCTCATCTTTGGAATCCAGGTTTCACTGGAGTTCATAGCATGTCAAGGTGCATTTTAATTAGTTGTTTGTAATTAGCTGTGGCCATATGCTGCTACAAGAGTCCAGTCCAGGACCTTCAGTACCACACAGTGTTGGGGTGGTCCATAGCTGCTGTTGGAGAGGGGCTGCCAAGCACTGTGATGGAAGCTTGCCCTGGCAGTGTGGAGTTGCCATTGTGCCTGTTGTACAGATGAGAAACCCAGATTACCAGGGGTGATCTGCAGTCTGGTCTGACCTGTGGCTGTGCCCAGCCCTGCTGCCCAGAGGCAGCGCAGTCTGTGCCTGTTGCTGCAGCTTCACATCCCGTCCTGGGGCTGCTGAAGCCATTGGAGAGCTGGAGCTGTCTCTCAGCCAGACTGTGTGGGGGAGTCCCTGCAGTGTGTAGCAGTATCCATTACTGACCCAACTATTAACTTTCCCATCTTAAAATTTTTCCAAGGTATCAAACTGACAGTATAGAGGGAATAACTGCTTTCTGGGATGCCAGAACTTGGAGGCATAGGGAGGCTGGGGCTGTCTTAGATACCAGTTGTTGACAGAAAGGTACACTCAGTGCTGCTCTTTTCCCCTGTGACTCTCTAGATGTTCTCAAGCTGCAGCAAAAAATCCATCCATAGGACCATAGAGATCAAGGCCCAGGAGTGCTTCAAAGAGCGCAACAACAAAGTGTGTGGGAACTCCAGGGTGGATGAAGGGGAGGAATGTGATCCTGGCCTCTTGTATCAACTGGCTGATCCCTGCTGCTCTGCAGACTGTAAACTGAAAGAGGGTGCCAAGTGCAGGTAAGGGGAAATGAGCTGCAGCTTCTCTTTACACAGGAGAGAACGATAGGCTGAAAACTCCTAAAGCCACCTGCAGCATCACAGGCCTCTTTCCTGGCATTAAGGCTAAATGTGTGAGCACACAACAGTGAAAGATTTCACGAAAGGCTTCTGTGTGCATACATGAATTTTTATAGCATTCTCTTTTCCTGAGAAGTGTCAAGAGCCACAGAAAATTATTATTGCATTGTCATTGTTATTACTACCATTATTATTAAGCAAACTTAGGCAATCAAAAAGCATTAAAAATTTCCTGTGCACACTTTCTGTGCAAATACAATTTTTGTTTGTATTGGAAGGTGGCTTTTTACACTGGTGTGTACTGGTATTTCCAGACTGCTGCAAAATGTGTTTGAGCAGACAACACAGTGACTGCGCTAAATGACTCCTCTTTCTGTTGCTGCTTTTGGGGATGTTCATGGCCTTGTTACAATGCAGTGTCCAATCTTTTTTTTCGTAGTTCAGCTCTACACCACGTAACACTAGAGAGCTTGTGCAACTCCTGTTGTTTAGCAAGAAAATCCATCAATTTTAATGAGTGTTTTTGTACTAAGGGCCTTCTTGCACTAGGTGAGAACAATGAAAGTAAGGACAATGCAGAATACAAAGTAAGAAACCTTCAGGACAAACAGAAGGGGGAGAAATGTTTGGGGAAGGAAAGGGTGAAAGATCTTGTCCTAAGTTGCACAGCAAGTTACAAGAGGATGAACAAACCGCCTTGAATAAATACTGTGAATAAATAAATGGCTGTGTTGTCTCTCAGTATGTTGTATTTTCTATGTGATTTTACCTTTAGTACATGAAGAGTGAGTGGGTATGTAGAAAGGTGGTTGTGGGAGAGGGCAGAGAGGGCAAGGGTTGAATCAATGAGTCAGTCTCCAAGAAGTAGCTTTTTTTTCCTAAACATCTTTTTTCTTTGGCTTTGTCACACTTGTACTTATTTTTTTAAATTGGTTAATATAGATTTCTTTCATTTTGATCTCTCCCCAGTGACCGGAACAGTCCTTGCTGTAAAGGCTGCCAGTTTGAAAGTGCACAAAAGAAATGCCAAGAAGCCATAAATGCCACTTGTAAAGGAGAGTCTTTTTGCACTGGTAGGATGTGGTTCTGTCCCATGTATGTCAGCTAGCCAAGTGCTCCAGGCTTAGTGTCCTGTTCAAGCCACTTTCAGTCTAGTGCCCTTTAGTCATCCGGTACTTGTAATTTTAGAGACCAGTTAAGCATCACAATATGCTCCTATAATGAGTTTCATTGTAGTTCAGGAGTCACTCTGTGATTTATTGCCCAGAAGAACATAAAAAATATTGATTGGGGGCTTTTTTTTTAATTTTTTGTTTCTTTCCCTTAAAAAAAAAAGCAAAAGAGCAAAACAGTGTGTGTCACTGGGAGGGGACAAGAATGAATTTTGCCATAGAAAGGGTGGAATTACTGCAACTCTGCTTCATTTCCCCACTTGTTTACTTCCTCGTAATCTTTCTTGGAGGCAGGGAGTCAAGCCAGAGTGTGTGCTTTGCTGAGGAGGGCTCCAGGGTCTGCACCTACTGCTTGGTTGCCAGTGCCACAATGCCTGAGCTGTTGAAAGCCTCTCGAGCTGCTGCTGCCTCTCAGAGCAGCTGGCAGGGAGCCTGCAGCTAAAAGCCAAGAACAAGCTATTGGGGTTTTCCTGGGATAAGTCTGTATTGCCATTATTTTCCTTTTTTCTTCTGCACACTTAGGTGCTCTGCCCTTTGCTCTAACAGTCCTCCCACTCTGCTGACTTCCATCTGTAGGGAACAGCAGTGAGTGTCCCCCTCCAGGGAATGCTCCAGATGACACGGTCTGCGTGGACATGGGGAAGTGCAAGGATGGGGAGTGCGTCCCTTTCTGCGAGAGGGAGAAGAACCTGCGGTCGTGTGCGTGCAACGGTGGGTGACACAGACTGAACTGAAACAGGACCGGGACTGAAATTTGTGTTTCATCTCTGCTCCTTGGAGAGTGCTGGCTTCACTGTGGGCTGGCCTGTTGGAGGGCTGAGTTTGTGGTTTCTGGAAAAGTTTAAACTGTTGAGTTTTGTCAGCTGTTTTCTGTTTAAAAAAGAGAATGTGAATGTCCTCCTGTCTTCTGGTGGTCTGGGTTGAAGACAGTAGGATGAGACTTATGGTCTGACAGTCCAGCTAAAGGAGAGGACACTCTCCTACCTTCCATCTCTACCACAGATGGACAGAAGGGATTGTAAGGAGATTCCAACCAACCTCTGGATCCAGCATCTGGCAGAGGAGTAGTGGCCTCCAGTAAGGGATTAAAGAAAGATTTCAAAGAGAATTAATTGCCTTGAGAATATAGAATCCCCCAGTTCATTCTCCTGCTAACCTGCCAGCCATATACTTCTGCCAGTGAGTTTTCCTGCTCCCTTGTTGTCCATATTATCCCTTAAATGTGGGAAAGCAGCTGGGAGTAGGATGAAAGCTTCACAGGGGCAACACAATGAACTGCTGTGAGCCCTACTGTTTGAGGTAGAGGGCATAGCCAAGGAGAAAGATGCCTAGAGATCTCAGAGCCCAAGAAATATTTAAATTTGTCTTTTTGGATGTGTTTGGAACCTCTTCACTGGCCTGTTGATTCACGCAGTGTTGGGGTATCAGCTTGGAGAACTTGGTCTCACTGTACCTCCTAATATGTTGCACAGGGCATGTGATTGAGTTTTAGGCTTGATCCTCAGAGTGCCTGAAATTGGGTGGCTCAGTCGTGCCTTCCCTGTGGGGAAGCTGGTCAGGACTGTGCTCAGCCAGGGGACACATGGGGTTATGGGTTGCAGGTGACTGTGCTTCCAAGGAATGAGTTTGCTGCTTCATTACAGAAACAGATAATTCCTGCAAGGTGTGCTGCCGGGACGAGCAGGACAGGTGCACGCCGTACGTGGATGCCAACGACCAGTTCCTGTTCCTGCGCAAGGGGAAGCCTTGCACTGTGGGGTTCTGTGACACAAATGTAAGTGTGCCCAGCTCTGCTCTGCTGGGGCTCTGAGTCCTCGGGGAGGACTGTGCTGGAGAAGAGAAGCCAAAGCTTGAGCAGGGTAACAGGTTTTAAGTACCTCTTCACGGGGTAAATATTAAAGGGTGTTGGGGGCTGCGGGTGTTGGAGTTCTGCAGAGACCCATGCAAGGGGAAGCTGTTACCTTCTGCAGCTGCTCATTACCCACTCTGCTGCTCCCCACAGCTCAGCCAGCTGGCACCCTGCACAAAGGAGGGGACTGAGCGCTGCGCTAAGCGCGGCTGAGTTTGCAGCGCTTGCCTTTCCACTTGCTCCTGTTAGCCCAATTAATTTTTACTCCAATAATTCAGGTCAGGGAGAAATCACATGAAAATCCAGCCGACGCTATCTGAAAGGGGCAGTGTGAGCCCGTGGCAGGGAGACTGGTGGGTTGCTGGCACTCAGTGGCCTTTTCCATGGTACAGCTGCATGGACACCTGCAGACCCCAGTGGCTGCAGCTAAACTGGGTGTCAGCAGAATTGAATTTGGGAGGGCATGTCCTAGTCCTTCTGCTGGCGGAACTGGAAGACCAAGGTTCTACTGTGTTAAACCCGCACAGCCAAATGCAGGAGTGAGTTTGTCTGTAACCTTGGGCTCCTGAGAGCTGCAGCCTTCTCTGTGGACAATGGGAACTGAGGCTTCCAGTGTTTAAATCTCTCCAGAAACATGAGTTTTACGTTCCCTAACATTGGCCAAAGGTGGAGTAGATTTTGCACATTTCAAACATTAAAATTTGATCTGATTCAGACAACAATCAAATTGAAACTGGTTTGATAAAAACAAAAGCAGTAAAAATCGACTGCTGCTATTGGGCATGAGTGTAACTCTATTCAGAATGTAAGAGACGTTACACTGTGTCTGTAGAACGTAGAACTCATTTCATTACCATTACTGTATCTCCCTCTCCAAGAAGGCAGTACTTAATGCTTAAGTAGCATAAGATTATTTTGTTACTTTTGCAGGGCAAATGCGAGAAGCAAGTACAGGATGTGATTGAACGATTTTGGGATTTCATAGACCAACTCAGCATCAATACTTTTGGTAAGATACATAACCATATCCTTTGGGGGTTTTTGAGTTCATGACATAAACCTCTAAAGCCTCGGAGGGAGTTAGCTGGCTGGATTTATTCACCCATGTGCAAGGGTAGATGGTAGCTGTGCTTGTGATATATCTTAAGTATGTTTTTGCCTGAAGTTTGACACTACTGATCTCACCTTTTGAAGCTGAAAGGATGGGGGATTGTTTTGAATTTTTGTACTCCATTTTTTTCTAGGCGTCTTCCAAGCTTGTGAAAGGGACGATAGCTTCTTGTCTGTATACCAAGAACCAGGTCAATTAGAGAAAAGGAAATAACAGTCAGTCTCTTCAGAGGTCAGCTATATCCAGCAGGGTATGAAGAGGGCCTCTCAGTGGGATTTAAATGTCAGCAGACCAGGAGGGGAACACTTCCTTTCTCTGTCACTTAAGAAAACCAGAGGTCATGCACCTCAAGCTGTGCCTGTGCTGAGTCATTCCCTGAGACTGAGTGGGCCTCCTTGGTCTTGATCCCAACTGTGCAACCCCAGCAGGTGTCACCTCACACCAGTGTCTCACCCTGTGTTACTGGCACCAGACAAAGCCAGTGGTTAAGCTGGTGCTGTGTCATGAGCCCTAACTGTGTGTGCTCATGGTACCGCTGTGCCTGCACAGTGCGGTTATCAGAATTGCGGCTTTCAGTCTCAAGTTTCAGGGACAAAAAATTGTTTCTTAGGTAATTGATAAAGCTATTTAGCCTGCTTGGATAGAGGCAGTTTTTGAATCTTTGACATTCAAATAGTATGTTTGTGGAGGCAGGTAGAGATCACATAACTGTTAGATCAGAATCTGGTAGTGGACTTGCAGTGTGTCTTGTGTGAGAGGGGCAGCTTGGCTGGCTCAGCTTGGCTGTGCCAAAACAACCCATATTAAATATTACAGCCTTACAGCATTTCTTTTCAGAGAACAACAGAGAAAAACCTGTTATTGTTAACATACTGGATGCAATTTTCTAAAATTGTATAATTTTATCTTTGCCTACTCCAAAGCAGCCTGTGCTTCTCTGAGCAATTCTGAGGCTTCAGTTGCCTGAGCAGTGGCTGCAGAAGGGGGGGATAGATGTGTGTGTTCATGGAACAGTATTTGGTTGGTAACTGACAGATTTGAACTGGTTTCACAGGGAAGTTCCTAGCGGATAATATAGTGGGCTCTGTGCTTGTCTTCTCCTTACTGTTTTGGATTCCTCTCAGTATCCTTGTGCACTGTGTGGTGAGTAAAATGTCTTTGAGATGACTGCTCTGTTGGATTTTGCTGTGAGAACACCCTTCATATATGAAATTGCAGATGGCTGTGGGAGAAAATGATGGGAAGCTTTTAGCAAACTCTGGGGGGGAACCCAGCATATGTAAGGCTTACTACTCCTTCAGTAGGCAAAACTCTTGCTAAACTCTGCCAGGCCCTGGCAGACTCAGTGCTCCCATGACTATTCCCTAGAGCCCTTCTCATTCTTTCCCAGGCAGATTTTCTTTCTCTGCCTTCTGAATTCTACCCAAGTATAATTTTGGTATTTTTATCATTAAAAACAAAGTCTTCTAAAGCCCTGTGAAAAAATAAGACACCCACATTTTGAGGGGAGACCCAGAGTGGGAAGTGATCTTAGCTGTTCTTGGGTGGATGGGTAGAGAGAGAGCACTCATGGCAACTGGGAGTGTGGACATGTGGTGTGCTGCCAACAGCAGTGTGGGCTTAGAGCAACAGGGTGCTGTGCCCACAAGCACTCCTGGGATGAATGGGAAGGCATGGGAAGTAGGGAAAGGGAAAAGAGCCCCACAAAGTGCTGTGTTCCTGCAGGAAAAAGGAGACCTTGCCATAGGGAAATTAACTTTCTTATTTTGTGTGTGTTTTTCAATAGGACAAGAAATTGGACAAGCAGTACGAGGAGAACACAAAGTCCCTGTTTTGCCCCAGTGTAAGTTGCTGTCTAAGTGTGAATTGGCAGAATGCTGTCCCATGTGTATTGGAAAACCTGAACCTCAGGTGCCTGCAGAATATTTACCAAAAGAGTACTAACAGAGAGCTCTGGAGCCCCATGCTGCTGAGGGGTGAATCTGTGTGAGGGGAAGCTGGTTTCTGAACAAGCCTCTGTTCACTCTCACCAAGCACTGCAGCATGGCAGGGTCTGATCCTTCCTTCCTATCAGAGCTGTGCCTTGTTGGCAGAGCCACTCTGGTGCAGCAGAGAGGGGCAGGAAGCTGCTCTGCTCTGCAGAGCACAGCTTTGCCCATGTCTGGCATCCCCTCGGCACAGCGCACTCGGCAGCACCAGCCACAGGCTGCTTCTTCCCAGCCAAGTGGAGTCACTGAAGCATGAGGCTCAAAAATCTCTGCAAAATGCAGTGTCTTTGCTGCAGAATGGCTGTTTGCAGGAGTTGGCTTCTAGCAGCCAGATGTGCTACAGCTTTCCAGTTGTTCAAGGAGCCCGTCGGTGGCACTTCTCACCTTGCAGATACTGAGCTGAGAGAGGGGAAGAGCAAAAAGTGCCAAGATAAAATTTAAGTACAGTCCAGCACAGGGCACCTTCTGACATAGAGTTTTGGGTATCCTTTCTTGTGCTTTGACAGTCCAGTTCCTATTAAGAATTGAAATACTCAATTAAGGACATGCTGTTCTGTAAGGGGAGGGGGAAAAAAGCCTTGCAGAGCTCTTCCTTGTACAACCATTGGAGGAAGCATACTGAAATCAGAGACCACTGAGGCAGACTGCCTGTCATCTACTGTGACAGAATTGAGGCTGATCTTAGTTCGAGTGCCCCATAGCTGGTCTTGAATGCCATGAGAAAAGTTATCTTATTGCTTCTTACCTGCATTCAATCAAGAAAATCCCAGAGGCAGGAGAGTGAGAGCACAGGTATAGCCAATGGCTCCTTGCACCATCAGCAGTTTAATAGATTTTGTGTCTTTTGAATCTGCTGAGGATGAAGCAGCTGCGAAATGGTAGCAGGTGAACATCTTGTCCTTCCCAGTATTAGCATTTGCTGAGGTCCTTGGGGATTTTTTTATGCCTAGAGATCTCTGGATATTTTCCAAAGCATGCTCAAATACAAGCAGACATCAATGGACTTGTACGTAATCTGGGTTGCAGAATTTGGTTGTGATGACATTGTTCCCTGCAGTCTTTGATCCTGTGTTCAGTGCAGCTTCTTGTACATGAAACCATGAACTCTCCAAGTTGGAGGACTGGAATAAGCTGTACTGTGGACTGTTTCCCTGCACTGAGCTGCGTGTCATGTGGCTTGACCCTGCATTTCCAGTCCTAGGTTTTGCCAAAGCAAAAGGTTTTGGGCCCCAGGAAGGTAGGGCTGCGTCATCAGCTCTGTCCCAGTGAGGCTGTCACCTGTGGTGCTTTATACAGAGAAGGAAGAAGCAGATATAGAACAGCCTTTCTGCCTTTAGGGAGTGGCAGGGAGGACCTGGTAGCCTTTAAGCTGTTCTAACAGGAGAGCAGCTGCTCCTCAAAACGTGCCTCCTCCCTCTGAGAAATGGTGCAAAACCCAAACCCTGGCCTAGCTGCTGGTTGCTTTTGCCAGTGACGTGGCTGCTTGTGTCTTGCAGAACGTGGAGATGCTCAGCAGCCTGGACTCCGCCTCCGTTCGCATCATCAAGCCGTTCCCCGCGGCGCAGGCCACGAGCCGGCACCAGCCGCTGCAGCCCCTGACGGCCGTGCCCGCCGCGCCCGCGCCCCCCAAGCAGGACCACCAAAGGATGGACACCATCCAGGAGGACCCAAGCACCGACTCGCACATCGACGAGGATGCCTTTGAGAAGGACCCTTTCCCAAACAGCAGCTCGGCCGCCAAATCTTTTGAGGACTTGACAGACCATCCTGTCATTAGGAGTGAGAAAGCTTCATCCTTCAAACTACAGCGCCAGAACCGGGTGGACAGCAAAGAAACAGAGTGCTAGTGTCCTGCTGCCTTCTAAATGTATGACTCGTGTCTGCAAAATAAGGATCTGAAACCATTTCATTTCTATAAATATAAATATATGTATATATATTTTTGTGAGGGAGTGGGGGAATAAGGAAGTGACCTACTGCAGATGCTGGTCATGTGTATGACCTTCCTTAAACTACATTTATTAGAGCATTTTATCTTTTAAAAAGGAAAATCCAAACTAGAACTGGCTTGTTTTTGAAGCTTTTTGGATTTGTTTTTCTATTTCCTTGACCTTTAACATTTCCTTCAACCTGTGGTGCAAAACCAAATATCCTGATGGATACTGGATTGTGTATATCAGCCTTTTTTTTTTTGTAATTTAATATTTTGTAGTCTGACAGCACTGATAGACAAAATTAAGGGGCTTTTAAAACCAAAATGAACACTGCAGTATGTTCCATAATAGAGTAGATAATTTAGCAATTTAAGGTACATGTAACCAAAAGCCTAAGCATATGCCTTGAGAACAGAAAGAGTAATAAAACAGATAAAAATACAGTGTTACAGCATTCAATGAAATGCATAATCAGAACAAAGAAGCTTAGGACGCCCAGCTTCTGTATAAATAAAAGGATCACAGAGGCTGTTAAACTGTATATGGTGCATGAGAAATGCTCCTCTAGCATGAGTCTTCTGCCTCAGTGGTGAGGCCGTCTCGTCTTTGTGGCTTTTGTTGGGAGCTTCCCACTCTGCACTAAGGTTTGTATGTCGCAGGTGTCTGGTTGGAGAAAGAAGTGTAAAGGAAGAAATCATTTATGCAGATGACATTTTAAACTGCTGTCTGCAGCGGTTTTGGTGCAGAAATGTTTCTCCAAATGTTATTTTAAAATAGGCAACACTATTGTTGAAATGTTCAAATTGCTGAGCTCTGTTTTCCGTGGTCTCTGTGGCCTTTGGAAGCTCCTACTGCATGAATGAGGGGAAAAAATCACTCCATTGCAGGGCAGGCATTTGTTTAAAAACAAATGTGAATTTAGTAAAGACATAAACATTTGTTAAAACTTGCAGGGTAAGTATCAGGAGCAGATTTTGTGAATTCAGATTATCACACAGGTAGTTAAAATGTGATGTTAAAAGTTGGTAGTTGCCTGGTGTCTTCTGTACACCTGGAGATCTGTCAGGTGAGCTGGGACTGGCACACGAGCATTGTTTTAGCTTAGTAGCAGATGGACGGACACAGTGGAGTCACAGAGCAACTGTCCTGGTAGTACAGCAGCACCTTCATTCTGCATCTTTCTCCCACAGTAATCTATTGATAAAACTGACAGAACATGGCCAAGGGCAGAACTGTTTAACTGTTAAAAGCCTGGACTCAGCCACAGGGAAGCGGGGCTGCGGCAAACCCGTGTTTTTAAATGTGAGGGAAAGGAACCAAACCTGTGCTGCAGAGTTGTGTGAGTACTCCCTCCCCTCCACACCCAAGGATCCTTGTTACACTAGTACTTGAATGTGTGCCTTATGGTATTCCTATCTGACTAGCTGTTGTGTTTTATATACTGGTTTTGAATATATCAGCCTGTTGTTTGTTTTGTGTTCGGGTTTTCTTTTTTTGATTCAGTGCCAAGTACATGTGTGAGGAGTTAATTTAATTCCCAACAAAATAAAACCTTTTTATATTAAAAAAAAATCAGTTAAACAAGAGCTGTTTCTATGCAGTCCTTTTCTAAAAGATCTCCATGCTTTGGCTGTCAAAGCCTGGGTTAAAAGTCTGGCATACAGCCAGGCAGAAGCCAGGATTTCTGACTATTCCTTTCTGAGCCTGGGTGCCGTAGAGGCCAGACCTGGAGTATCCGTGGAGCAGACCTGCACCCTGAGGGCTGCCTGCTTCCTGCCTGGGCTGGAGCTGGTCTTGCCATGTGTCCTGCAGATTATCAGCAGTTCAGATGGTGACATTAATGCCTAAGGGATGGGGGTGTGCTCAAATGCCTGTTCAGGTACCAAATCTGTAAGTACATGTTCTCAGCACAAAGGTCTTTACAGCCCAGGTGAAAACCATGCAGTGGCAGGTGCTTGGGAGCATGAAAACGGAGATGGAAATCACTGAATCCATCCCCCAGCCTGAGCTGTATTCCACAAACTGAAAGCAGTATTTGCATGGTTTGTTCTTAACATCTAAGGCAGGAAGATCCACAGCTTCCCCCAGGGAACTGCTTTTGCAGTACTGTAAGCATTTATTACAGAAAGGATAGTCCAGTTCAATACTCATAAATATTTATATATCAAACTCGCTTCTGCTCTGGCTCCAGGCACATGGAAAGTAACTACTTATACTCCAGTTTATAACACTATTACATAGTAGATGACAGGTCTTGGCCAGCTTATCTTAATTATTTAATGAAGCAAAGGCAGTCTAATGGTACTAACAGTGCAGGACAGCATGAGAGCCTCTCATTACTCTCTCTCTCACCCACTACATAATAAACACACCTGTTCCATGTCAACATAACTGTTAATACAGCCCAGAATTATGGAGGGGTTATATTTGCACTGATACGCTATTGGATTTTTATGCACTACTGCTCCTATCATTTTTGCTGCTATCTGGCTTGCTAGACAATCATTTTTTTCCATACTTGTTGAAATTCACCTAGGTTTCAGGAAATGGTTTTTTTTATTTGTAAAGGCAGTTTTGTAGTTTGTGTTCTCTTGGCCAAAATCTGCATAGTCTGTAGTACTTACATGTTACGTGAGTTGTTAAATTATGGCTGAATCCCAAAGCTCACTTGAAAGGTCTCCATAACCTGATGGCAAATGACATAGGGTGCAGCTTTGCCAGCAGAGATGCAGACCTTTTCTAGTAGTATCTCCAAACTCATATATCACACCAGTTTTGTGCTGCCCAAAAACAGGCACTGGTCTGAAATCTGTGCCTATACACAAGAGCTGCTGCTGGTGCCAGAGTTAAATTTTAATACCCCTGCTCTAAACTACTCTCTATTGCTACCAAAGCCAAAGTGAAACCCAGGAAACTGCTTTTCCTGCTGTAATACATCCAAATAAATTAATCTGGACTGACATTAATGGCTCTTGACAAACTCCACACTACTGCCTCTTATGAGCTCCTCTGTGTTTAAAGCAAGTAGATGGTATTAATCACAGTGCAGTCCCCAAAGCTCAGCAAGACCAGGAACTGCTCAGGGCAGCCTCTATCCCTTGGCCACAGAGCAGCTGAGACTCATTTTCCTCTGAGTCTTCCAAGGAAAGAGCTACTCATCCCCACAGATATCCTGGCAACAGCATCATGAAGAAAAACCAGCCCAGGACACACCTCAAGTGGTCTCACCTTTATTCTCCCACAGAGCAAGAGCAAGGGACAGAGAAGAGTATTGCTGGGGACTCCCCAGTGCCCCGTTCCCTGAGGACACAGTTTGCAGCAGTTGCTGGATAAGGGCCTGGCTCTGTCTGGCATGGCTGCCCTGGCTCCTCCCTGCAGGGATCTCACAGAAGACTGGCCTCAGGGTTCGTGTGGTCCACGTCACGCCAGTAAGGAAGCAGTGAAGGAAGAGCAGACAGTTTGTTTTCCAGGTGTGACCAAAGCTGAGCTGCTAGAAAGCTGTTGCCTTTTGTCGATAAATGAAGACCATCAGACAAATAGGAAGAGAAATCCTACAAGGGAGGTTAAAACCATGTATTAATGTATTTGCTAGCTACAAAGAGAAGGTCTTGAGTCATTCTTCAAAGCCAGCTGGTAAACTGGTTTTATTTTATTTTAACTGTTTATGTTAAAATATTAAGAGAATGTTCTGATGGCCAAAATCATTGCTATTCATCAGGAAAAGATCATGGGAATGAGTGATGCAATCAAAACATTGCATCAGCTGCACTACTGAACAGTCTACTGCATTGGGGAGTACAGGGGAGAGAAAAGATTCAGTGTCCAAACTGGAGTTCTCTGCTCACAGGGAAAGTCTGCAGTCTCCCATGGATGAGTTTGGGTATTTGGTTGGAAGCATCAGCAACACCCTTGTGCAGCCAGACCTGACCTTGAAGATATCCAACACTGCACAGTGGGTTGGACAAGAAGTCTCCAGAGGCCCCTTCCAACCTAAACTATTCCATGACTCAAGTCCAAGGAAAAGGCTGTTTAGATATAATGCAGTCAGGGGACATTTGCTAACCAAGTACTATGGCCAGGCTGTATAAAGCTTTATTTCTCGTTGCCAGCTATGAAGCACTCTGGATTATTTCTTTCCTTTCCTAAGTGTTTGGATGTATTTTGTATCATTTCAGTGATAATGCAGCACCACCAGTTCCTCTATGCTAAATTATGCATTTCACAGTTCATAAGTTTCAAATATTTCTGATTTCATCAAACCTGATTCTTCTGCATCAGGGTCCAGAGGTCAAGCACATCCGTGCCACATTCCCTGGCGACCTGGACACAGGCCTGGGCGTACTGCCCGGTGGTGGCATTGCAGCGGTTCAGTTTGTCACCTACCAATCAGAAAGAAAGAAAGCATCCAGCAGCTGCCACTGATGCAGCACGATTTCAGTCTTCTGTGGCACACACCATGTATATCAGTTTGTTACACCAGCAGACATAACCCATCACAAACTAAATCCAAAGCACAGTCATGTAAGTGGCTGGAAGCTACAGCTCGTCTGGTCTTTTTCAGGGCACCCTTTGACTCTGAGTCACTTGAAAATGTCTCTAACAAATATGCATCAGGTTGAGAGAGAAGCAACAGCAACAAGCACACAGCATAACTCTGCTGCTGACAGCTTTCACCTTCTGGCAAGCCTCAGGTGAAAGCAGTGCTTAGATTTAAAATTCTTCATACGCCTGCTAAGGCAGGTAAAACAGAGTTAAATAAATGGAAATCTATTTACGAGTTGCCTTCTGCTTTTTGTCCAACTTCCACATGCAACTGCTCCTTGCAGTAGCCCTCTTGCTACTTTTCACACCTGGATGAATGCTCCTGTGAACATCACTATCCTCCTGCTTCCCATCTCTCCTTTGCTCTGATATCCACCTGACAAAACTAGAAATAGACAGAACATTTCTCCTTGATACTGGAGGGCAGATGGTCTGATATTGCTGCTTATTGTGCCCACAATACTTCATTTGTGGTCCACAGTCTGAGATCACCCTGTCTTTTGTTCCACCCCTAGACAGTACTCTCTTTTAGACAGATGCTGGCAGATTCAATGCTGTAAATTCAAGTTTCCTCCATCCCTACCCCATAAAAAGGGCAGCTTTAAGAGGAAAATGGATTAATATTACAAGTGCTCCTTGACAGCTGGGAGCCAGATAAGCAGCATTTGAGGTGTGCTCACATGACATCACATCAAAGCCTCCTAATGCAAAATCATACAATAATGTTGTCTAATTTAATGCAGTTTAAACTTAAGGTCATCTTCAAAGTTTTACTGTTTGATTGAAAACACAACTCAGGACATACAACACCACCTAAATTATAGAAAACTGTGTCACTAAGGTACCAACTCTGTATTCACCTGACCTAACTCCAAAAGTTTTTTTATAAATGTGCAAGAACAGCACAAGGTGTGCCAATAGAAAAAAGAACAAGCTCTCAGGAGGTGTAAACTGTCACTGCTGGAGTCAGTGGGATTATGGCAATTTCCACCAGCTCAGTAACACAAAGAAAGCAGTGTTATTATGTCTCTAATTTTAGAGTTAGCTTAAACAACATGATGGGAAATCATTTAACTACCTTTCTCTTCTTTTTCAGGCACTTTTATTAGCATCCTTAGAATATGATATTCTGTGGTATTGTTTTTTATACTTTGAAATAAACCCAGCTAGGATATTACTGCTTATCCAAACAGATGTGAAATCTGCTGTACCCTGTATAAAATTTTCCAAGGCACACAATGCCAAAATATCTTCCGTTATCTGTATTATTTTGGAAGCTGCTGGGACACAATGTAATCTGCCTAGGACATGTTGACAAACCCCATGTTCTTAGAGGGCAGCCACTTCTGTCAGTTCTACGCATTAACAGATCAATCAACACTTTGGAAAAGATGTTAGTAATTAGTTGGTATTTACTCCACGAGCTTATCCAGAAGTTGTTCAGTAAAACAGCATCCCTTTTCCAACAAGTCAGAGAACATGACTGCAATATGGCACACACATGGAGGAAATCACCTGACAACCTGGGATCTGTCACTTCCATTCTGCTGGTAAAATGCAGAAATTCCACCCATCCTCATCATTCTTTTACCTTTGGCAAGACATTCCTTTTCCCAAGCTGATTCCTGAAGAGGTGGTGGTGTTATCAAAATAATCCTGTCCGCAGTAATGTCTACTGACTTCAGGTACTGCACCATGCTCTTCAGGTTGGCGGCGTATTCCTCCAAAGGAACATGTTGCTTAGGGTTCAGCTCTGAGAGGGGTGGAGCACATGCATCAGTGGGGCTGAGCTCCCTGCAGCTTTGTTACACAGCATAATGGGGCTGTTACACAGTATGGCCATGGACACTCATTTCCAGTAAGCAGTTCCCCTCACCCATGGATTCGGGAGGTATGGTAGGAGAATTTCTGTTCCTCAGTACCCAAAGCAGACAAATCAAGAGTTTAAAGACAGCATTTCCAACTTAGGCAAATAAGGCACAGGGGAAAAAACCCCAACAGTTGGGTTTTTTTAAGATGCTTTTTTTTTACAACTTCATGTCTTAGTATTAGAACACATAATCACCTCACCACCTGAACCAAACCTGAGATTTCTAATATTCTTGGATGCAGAGAAAATTTTGGAAAGTCCCATGGACATGCAGTCAGTCCTTCACACACTGATGTTATCATTTTGATTACACTCTGCGTCCTGCTGTTTATCCGAAGAGAATCCAAATGCTACCTTCCCTCCTTTCCTCAGCCCATCTACCCAGAACTCATCAGACTCCTTTAAAGACAGAAAAAACAGCTGGATGCTCAACTCCAATATGAGGCAACTGCTATATAACTAAGCCTTGAGCACCCTGAAATTCACTTTTCTAGTATTAAAACTTGGTGACATGGAAAGAAATGGAAGACATTGCATGGTTTAAATACAAATAAAATGACTGAAAACAAACCTCTGTATAAATGAAAAGAGAGCAAACAGTTCCTGGAGAAGTTGCAGGAAAAGCCTATGAAATGTTCTGCCTTTTCTACCAAACTGTAAAACCGTTTTAAGAGAACAGGTCACAGGAAAAAAAAGACAGAAAGCAAGCTACCCTACCTTTCAAAGCACTGTCATTAGCTCCAAAGAAAATAGTAACTGCAACAATACTGTCAGCACTAGTACTTTCAGTGATCAGTCTTGGAAGAATCAATTTAGCCCATCTGGTGTTGTACCCCGAGATCCCACGATTCACAACATCACATTTTCTGAAACAGAGACACATTTCAAAAAGAACATCTCTCCTCTGTCCACTAAAACAAAACGTGGGAAGCTTTGAACCATTCTGTGAGGCCATCTGCCTCCATCTCTCTCAGGAAAAACAAAACGTCACAGGAGTTTTCAATGGGATCATGCTTTGAAAGTGCACACATAGGCTGCACATGTAGTATTTACCTGTTACTTACACCATGGAACCAGAACAACAATCCTGACAATTACCGAGGAATTTTTAATTTCCACTCAAGCTTTGAATGGAAACACCCAATGAGTATTTCCACCAGCTCTGGGCATGCTGCCCAGAAGGCAGCTCCACTTCACTAAAGAAATAAATGTCAATAAATAAACATGCATTAAATATTAACCGCTGTTGGTTTTCATTTAGAAAAGCTGCAAGATAGAAATTACTTTTGCAATTTAAGCTCTTACCTGACCAGTCTCTCAGCAAGGTATGCCCCCCAGCCATTTTCCTGGAAGGAGTACTGAAAACAAGGAAAATGGTTAGCTCCTCACTGGAAGAACTTGTTCCCCAGAGCTCAGTCCCACCATTGGCACCTTCCCACCTCAAAAGCTTTTGTGCACGGCCCCTGGCACTGCTGCTGCAGCATTTTCTCCCTCCCTGCCCTGTCCCTCAGAGGTCAAACAGTCCTGGTTTCACCCAGGCACACCACTGGCAACCGAGGCAACACAAAGCTGTACCTACGGAGGGATGGACCCTGCGATCCCTTCAAAACCCAACCTGACTGCTGTTGGACTGTACTTTTGTTTTGGCCAGTGAGGGTTTCCTGTGTTTGTCTGTAGTATTTTTCTACTTTATTTCTAAGATCTTTTCATTCTGGATCACCTCTCAAAAATCCTCTCTCCACATGCTGTTTTGGAGTGCAGTTTAATACCTACCTCTTCCAAAAGTGGAAAAGCTAATTCCTTCTTATTCCCACTGCTGCACCATCTTCCCTGCTACAATTCTGTAGTGAGTCGGCTTAGACACCCATCTCCCATTAAAGATAAACTTGGTCTCTGGTTAGTTATTTTTTCATCAGAGCAGCTCTGTGACCCAGCACACAAGCCACGCAACAGAAGGCAGGGACCCAAAATCAACGCTAAAAAGCTGGTGCTGCCTCAAAGCAGATGTTCACCAGGCCGTGGTCCAGTCACGTCAACGGAGAACCTGTCTCTAGGCTGGGCGAGCTGGACACAGGGAGCTGGGATGCACCAGGAGCCGCCTGAGGGCAGAGTGCGAGGTCCCCGCAGACGGCATGGGCAGCACGCAGGGCCCCCGGGACGGAAAATGCCCCTGACACCGACGCATCCCGAGCTACACTTTCACCTTAGCGCCTCTAACACAGCGCGCTCGAGAATTTGTGTGAAACGGCTACAAATCTCATGAACGCCCACCAGGCGCGAAGGCCCCTGGCACGGCCTCACGGCGGGTCCGGCACGGCGTGACCGCGGTCCCCAGGGACCCGCGCGCGCTCGCGGCTACGGCCGCCGGACCGCCGCTCTCCCGCCGCTCGGCCCAACGCCGGGGTGCTGCTGGGCCGCCGGCCCCGGTACGAGGAGCCGGGCTGGCCAGGGAGCTCCACACGGGAATTGCGAGGCCAGGGGCGGGCACTACCTCAGTGATAGAGTCTCCGAAGAGGAGGACGCGGGGCCAGCGCAGGAGCCTCCCGCGGGCTCCCGCCTCCGCCAGCGCCATGGCCGCGGCCGGACATCCGCCGGCAGCAGCGGGAGGAGGCGGCGGCGGCCTCGCCGCTTCCTCTGCAGCGGGAAACGGGGCGGAACGGTGGAAGGCCCCGCTTACAAACCGGGGTCAGGTTCCAGCCCCATTCAGTCTTTTATTGCCTCTTTAAAAGGCTCATTGGTGCAGGTGCGCGGGGAGGGCGCGCCCGGGGTAGCCGGGGACCCACCCGTCATACAGCCCTTGTGCTGGCTGGAGGTACTTTCAAAGGAACGCGCATAGTTTTATGGTTTTTATCTGTTTCAAAGAGAGACTTCCTTCTTAAGAAAATGCAGTTACCTAATTTCAAAGACTTCATACTGCTCAGCTTGCTAACGACACAATTTGGGGAGGAAAGTGTCGCTAATTTTGTTAATATTACTCATACACTAATTCTGCTAATACTATTAATACTCCGAAGATTTTAATCAGCTGACAAAAGACGTGTGTACAAGACACAGTTCTTTTGTAGAAAACTCAGGTTCTGTGGCCATTTTTCAGCATGAGATTGTTTGGCAACAACCACAGCTACCTCAGAGTATCAATCACACTGTATTTGGAATTCTGCTCTGTGTCCTGCAGTTTCTGATACTCTCTGTCCCTTTCCCCAGGCCGGGGTGGTCACCGACACGGGGGCAGGAGTACTTGGGGCACAGATGCTGTCACGTCTCAGAACAACCCACTTCTCTTGCAGCTGGTGGTGTTCCTCTAGTCCAATTAATGGCAATGCCAGCATGCAGAGTTTTAAAGGTCCAATTAACCCCACTATGCAAACATGGATTCCATTTTCAATTGTATTCAAGACCCCTTTGACTTCAAGTAGATACAAGCATGCAGGCAATCACTTCCTCAACAGGAACAAAATTATATATGCAAACTCAATGCATCCAATTTATCCTCCAGCTGGTTTTAATATTCAAAAATACAAAACTCCATTTAATCTTTGTAATTCTATATTAGGTTAAGAATTTTTTCTTATTTCTTGTACGTGCACATAAGAGAACATATGCACACTTTACCTGGTTTAATTGCATTTATACGCACAAACACAGTTATTATGAGGCTGCTGATCCATTCTGTGAAGCAACTCAGCACTTTCACATTCACAGAATTTATACGTTTGACTTACTGAAGAAAAAAATTGTATTTACTCTTAAAAAATAGCTCAAATAAATTGAAAATTTAAAACATTTTTTTTTTAGGCATCCTAGGTTATCTACAGAGGTCAGTATACTGGGCTGAGGGCATCATAAAGCCTCTGTGCAGCCAGTTCCACCATTTCACGGAGGGATTCGTCATCTTCGCTTCCTGGCTCACAGTCAACTGTCTGGGGACAAAAAGAGAAGGATGTTACAACAACTGGCACTTCATGCTCCCTTTCAGCACACGAAGAATGCTCAAAAGGGGAAAGGAAAAAGTAGCAATGGAAATTATCAAAAGCAGCACTGTTTGTTTTTCAGTGGTCTGCCAGCATGTAGGCAAGTCCTGCAGAGGGACAAGAAGTTTAATTTCAAGTCTTATGTTCAAAACTGCTATGTCAAATGCATTAAGTTCTGCAGATTACATTTAATTCAAAATCAAATAAAATCACACAAGATGCAGTCCCTGGAGATTTCATTTTTCTGTGAATTCAGTCACACTGTATTAGGTTAATACTGCAAAACACATGCATTCACCACAGAGGTACAGGCATCACACTGATGTTCCCACACACATCATGACATTTACACAAAAATAATCCAAAAATTAATTTTTTTACTAAAACAAATCTTCCTAGAGAAAGATGCCCACTCCAAACAACTTGATCTACATTCACCCCGACTGCTCTGCCTTGAAAACAACGGGCAGCATTTGCGTAGTAATACTGTTCTTGGTCCTGTGGCCTTTCTAGACTTTAAGACTACACCTCCTTTAATTCAGTATTAACTTGTTACTCTTCTGATCAAGTAACTCTTTCCAACCATAAAGGTGTGGGGGGAAGAAAAAAGGCACTTAAAACAGCAAACATGCATTTAATGTTATCTAGCAATGTTGTTAAAATTGTGTTAACTGTGAGAGCACTGTGTTAACATGGAAAAAATAAATCCACATGTCCCACCAGTCAGATCTACACTAAACAGCTTTTTGTTTTAAAGCCTTCCTTGTTTTTTAAGATACATATGCACATAAAGGACAGAAGATCTTCCCTGTAAAATCTGGTTCACAATGGCACAAGCTTGCCACTGCCAACACAGTCTGTAAATAAGTACTGCAAAGATACCCCCTTGTTGCAACTGAGTTGCCATTGGGATTTCGGTCAGTACACAAATCTATTAACAATAATGACATAGATAAAACTGAAATCAAACTTCCTGATTAAGCAGTATGCATTCTCTTCCAGTCTAGTTACTTTTTTCTTTATTTCAAGAGTTCTTTCACCAGTCCTGTATTTTTCTGTACCATGTACAAACTGAAATGTAGCAACTTTTATTAAAAATTGAAAAGGGATGGCACAAGTTGTGTGTTAACCACAGGAATGTAACTCGCTATTCTCTGTGCGTAATTAACGTTCACTTGTTTTGTTTCAATAGGTAACAAATTTTTGGCAGGGGTCAACCTTTTCTTCTGTGTTTGTAGAACACTTAAAACATTTGTTGTGACCCCTCAAGGAGAGTATGTGAGAGCTACTCCATAGAATGAATTTACCTTGTATTATTATTATCAAGGGAGGCAATACACAATCTATCTTTAATATGTTATTAGTAATGACAGAAAGTCAACACGTTAAAATGCTTAAGAACATGAAGGACATGGCTTTAGCCATTCTTTACAGTTTTACATTATTTGAATAGCTAGGTGTAATGGCTTCTTAAAGCACCCTTCTAACATGCATGACATCCAATTCTGAAACAAGCTAGTAAATTAATAAAGTATTTATTTTTGTGAGTATTTCAGGCTTTCAATTTAGGTCCAAAATCATCAAGATGACAAAAAAATTATTAACAACATTCCTACCCTGTAACTGTTCAATTATTCAGACCAGAGCCATGCTTTAAAAGCATTTTAAAAAAAAATTGTGGGTTAACTCAGTTTCTCTTCTGCAATCTTTCTTCATTCATTTTTTCATGCAACTGAGCTGCTGAAAAGTACTGAGTTTTTTTCTAAATGCACTGCATTTGTTGCATAAACATTTTTTTAATTAATAACACTCTTTGTTTTGATACCAAGTACATTTCCTTAGCAACTGGGTACAGGACACTGCAGGCAGGTACATGACACTGTGTGCCAGACAGGAGACTGCTGAACACAGCATACACAGAAGCAAGTGCTTTGCTCTACATACCCGAGTGTCCAGAGAAATGTTGGCAGTCTTTCCATCCACTGTGATGCAAAGGACAGAGTCATCTTTCGAACTCACACAGTCCTCTCCAAACATATCCCTAAAGCAAAGACCCATGAGTGTAAGATGTGGCCAAACAGCAAACAGGTTTTTCTGTTAACCCTGAGATCACTTTGTCAGGTGAGTATCACCTTTCAGCAACAATTATTTAACCCACTCAGATGTAATTAAAAATATCAATCTTTATTATGACAGTGGGTATCAAATAACAGTAAGTATTTTACCAAAATAATCTCATCATAGATAAAGAGAAGGATTCCTTTGATTTCAAAAGAGGCAAGATTTCCTCATAAATAACAGAATACACATCAGAGTAAGTTTTAAAAAGATGTGATCCAAAGTTGTTTTTATTAACCATTTGTAGCATGATTTTTGGAGACAACTTAAAAATCTGCTTCTGGAAGAAATAACTGGGCCCTGTATTCAAAATTTGAATGGTGCTGAGAACTTTTTACTGTACCTCTTTCTTTACTTAATTCCTGGCCTTCACAGAAATTAGACTGAAGTAAATTTGCATGAATATTTTTACATATCTTTAAACTCTATTATACTAAGACTGTTCTATTTACATGATTAACAGTGCTCATTTTCCTTTAGAAAAATATATACAACTTACTGAAGCATGATCTCCATTCTCTTCCTATACACATCCATATCTATTTTTTTGGAAATCTTATTTACTGCAGCTGAAAAGAAAAAAAAAATTCCTTTCACAGACATTTACTGGGAGGGAAAAATAGCTAATTAATAGATCCTAGCCACAAACTGACTTCCATGAAAAACCATCCAAAAACTAAATAAAAGATGTATATTTAAACAATTTATTAAAAAATATATTAAAAAAGAAAGATGAGAAAGTAAGAACTGTTATGGGAATTTATAAACTCAGGTGAAAGGATTTTTAACAAACGTGTTGAGTCAGGTATGGGACTAAACACCAAAGGAACACTGACTGCTATTATACAAAATTGTTAAAATATATAATAAAAAGACAAGAGGAGTAAGCCAGTGAAAATAAACACCTATTTGTATAGGATCATAGAATGGCCTGGGTGGGGCCATACAAAATTTAATCACTTTAGATTTTTTTGTGAAAGATTTAACTTATTTTAAATAAAACCACGTTTCCCACAGTCTGTTATCAGTTGCCACGTAAGAGAAACAAATTATCATGTCACAAATAACGAAGACCAAGTTGTAATTCTGTTTTTCAGTAGCAAATTTTACTCCCTAGTAAGTTCCATAAGGCAAGGAAATACAATAAGGGGATTGCAATCTATTGGAAGGCATTATTTCCCTCTAAGCTTGATGAAAAAAAAAATAGGAAGAAATGCCTCAGTTAAATAAGTATACATTAAACTTATACCTTTCTGTATTTTGGGATTTGACTGAACTTCCAGTATCACTGTTGTCACAGTGTCTGCATACATATCATTAGCAGGATTTGCCACCCACTGGAAAACAAAACAAAAAATTCGTAATTTGGACTGAGTGAATAATGCAGCATAAAGACAACACAACATTAATTGCACTCTCCTTTTTGCTCTCCTCTGAATTCCAGCTTTAAATGACTGTCATACATCTCACATCAAATTATTAACTACTTTTAACTGGCTGTACTCCAGTAACTTCCCATGAAAAATTCAAGCTTTTGAATGTTTTTGAGCACATTTACAAAATAATCAATTACCACAACTCTATGGGGGAGGAAGGAACACCATTTGATGTTATTTCCAATTACTATCTGCCAAATAAAAAAAGGGCACCAAATCTGCCATTATACTCATGAGATGCGGCAAAAAAAAAGCGCAACTGGAAGTGGATAAATCAAATAACACACATCCACACAGGACCACAGCTCAAGGGGAACCCTGTTCTAGCCTTTGCTCTACTTGTCATCCCACAGAAAACTCCTTAAAACATTGAATTCTGCATGGCATCTGTATGGTATTATTTTGCAGAAAGTGGAGAACAAAATAGTTCTTTCTCCCTCACCAATGCCCACCTCAAGGACTACCATGCCAGGTTCCTGGATCACAGTAATATTTTTGAAAACCTTCAGGGCTGGTTTTTGTTGGATTTCTATTTCTTCTACATCACCTAAGAAGTGACAACAAATGGTTAGCAATAATGAAATTACACTGGAAGCAAGACTAACTTTACTTGCATAAGAAAATAGGTCAGTTTAAGAATAGGAGGGGCTGTCTGTCATCACAACTGCTCAGAGCAGCTTACAAAGTGGAACCACATACTCTCTTCCCTTATCTGACAATATTATTTTCTTTGTTCTGGATTGTTTGGGGTTTTTTATTAGTTAATATTGGCCATTTTACTCGGTTTGAATTCTCTTATTTGACTAGCTTAGTACACTGATGGTGAGTCAGTACGCCTGCAAAAAAGAAAACAAATGAGAAATTTATTAATTCTGCTCCGTTTGCAGAAGTAAGCAGCTCTTACCCCCTTAAAGGATAACCCATTGCTCACATAAGCATAGAGCTTAAACAAAAAGCACTTGTGTGCCTGGTAGCACTTGGGTTATGAGACCTGAACCTCAAGTGAATATAGGTGTTCTCTTCGCTAGTGACATGAATCAGATTCTGACACTAGAGAATAAAAAAATTCTGAGCTTTACATCTGGGAAGGGAACCTGCAAAGTGTGTGTACCTCTAATGAACTAGGACAGGAGCTGCCCCTAACTCTGGAGAAAGCCAGAGAAAGGCACAGGGGATCACCCCAGTGTCAGGTTTAAATAGCTTCCCATTCAGGAAAAGCCAATTCTTGCCTCTTAGGGAGGAACAGAAGAGGCTGTCTGTCACAAAGGAGGGCAGAGCTCTTGTTTTTATTAATTGGATGGCATTGGCCATTCCATCTGAGGCTAGAGATACAAGATCAATTAATAAAGTTTCCATCAGAGTGGCCAGAGCACTCGCTTTGGGGGCTGACAGAGACAGAAATCAGCCTATGCTCTGTACTGTTATATGCTGATCACTTTGTAATATGAATACAGTAGAATTCCCCCACAAAAGCTGTGTCATACTCATGAACTGGATCTGGCAGAAGCTGCATAATCTAATGAAAGTTGTAAAATAAGAAGAAATCTCCAGTCAGAAGACCTCTGAAGACTGGAAGTTGTTTTAAAAGCTGCCCAGGATAAATCATGACTGTGTCCTTCCACGTACGCACCGGTGAGTTTCTGTAGCTGGTAATAAAGCAGATTGAAAGGGCCCGTGTAGGGAATGGCCTGGGTCTGTGTCACTGTGCTCATCGCCAGGTCCGTGTAATCTGAAACCATTTTAAGAAGTACATGTTACAAGTTAGCCCTCTGAATTTACTAATAAATAAAATTGCAATTGTAGATAAATCTTGATACATATAAGACAAAAGGGCTGAAAAGGGCAATTTATAAGAGGAAGGTGGAGCACCTGTTAGAAGATAAATAATATATTTGTGGCTATGAAACCAGCTTGTTATATTATCCTGTCTATTAGAGACAAACAATGAACTAGGGCAGCAGGACTGCTTTCCCCCAAGCTCTTCTGACCTTAGATTTAATTCCTCTTCTATTGTGAGAACAGATTAATTCCTTGAGTAATAAAAAGCATAGGAGGACTACACAAATATTTTCTCGGTTCTGTAGCTTTTACACTAAAAACTAATGACATTTTAGAAAATGGTAGGACTATTGATTGAGGTGGTTTTTGGTTCTCACTGGAATGTTTTATGAATATTCTTGCAGAGGAAAAGGTTTTAAGTAACCCAAAGGGAAATGGAATTTTGCTTCTTTTCTGTTAAAGAAAGAAAAGATTTTAAATTCGAGTGAACAATGAGTTAAATGCCTTTCTTCTCACTACAGCAGTTCAGAACTTAGGGCAAAACTAAAACAAAATAAAACTAAGATGTTCATTAATTGCTTATGAAACACAAAACTGCAGGAAAATACCACAGAATTAGAAGTGTTTTAATGACATAGTAAGTTTCAATTACCTACTGATCACATCACTGTCTGTACTTACTGGAGAGGTCACACGGAGAAAGGATGTGATAGTTAAAGTTTCTTTTAACAAGGATTCCAGAAATTCTCTGTCCTTGCTCTGGTTTCTTATCTGCTAAAGATCCCATCACCTGGAGAGAAAAAACACACACAGTGCAACAAGGCAATCTGAAATTTCCACAGCTTCAAGTAACTATAGAGATGAAGTATGGTTTTCTCAGAAAAATCAGAGTATAAAATTAACTCTGAAAGCAAAAGAAGGTTAGAGTAACCTGGAAACTTTTTGAGACATAACACAAGAGAAGTTTGGAAGACTGAAGAACCAAAGAAAAACCCAAAACAACAAAAAACCAACCTCAAAATAAAAACCCCTGAACCAAACCCCAAATACAACTAAACACAAACCATTCACATACTTTGAGACCCTGAAAAACATGTAATTGGAAATCAATTAAAAATAGAGCCTTGGAAGATCATATGTAGTTTTTATACCAGAAGAAAATACTGTTCTACAGATAAGAAAATATTGATTTCATACCTTGGCAAGTTTTTCTCCTCTGAAGTTTAATGTCACAGCTTCAGTATTCCTAGGATTATGAACTTCTATATGAACTTCGTCATTATCCTCATACTCCCGTATCAATGCTGCTTTCAATCTGGCCATTTCATTCTGCTCACCATGAACTAAAATCTATAAAAAATACAGTTTTCCTATTAAGCAGAAGCTATTTGTCCAATCAGACATGTTCAGAAAGCGAATTATCCAAGAAAACTGCCATATTCTATCCATCTTTATAAAAATGCAATTCCACGAGGTCATAGTGTATGAAACATGAGCTCAATTACAGTTCTGTGTGTCTTTGAATTCTCTGCAATTTTTGAAGGCTGGGATTTCACAACCCTGAGTATTGGCTAAGAAACACATGCAGCCAAGCAGAGTGTGTTACAGAGATCCCATTTAAGTTTTCACACACAAGTGTTTTGTTGTATTATGAAAGGGAAGTATTAATTTAAGTTCAACACTAAAAGTTAGTTTGCTTTACATTTTTGTGTCTGTGTGTAGATACAAACATAATAAACATGCAATTCAGAGAGGATGCTTCACAGTTCACAATCTTCTTTGCCAAGTTAAATCTTCTTTTCTTCTGCAATGATTTTTTAAATTTCTTATCTGTGCTTGCACACAGTTTCTCCACCAGCTTCAAATCCTAGTCCCCATTTTCACATTCTGGTCCTTCTCACCTCCTGCTTCGAATGATTTGCTCATGCTTTTCCCTGCAAGTGCTGCCTTTCTATTTTGCTGTCTACAACATACCTTCAATCAATGTTTTCTTATTTATTTTGGGGCAAATTCCAGTGAATTATTCCAATACCAGCATCCCCAACTTCATGTTGTCCTATACTGTACCTGACTTGCACTGCTGAAACAGATTATGGACCACTCCACTGTCTGGAAAGCCAGCCCCAGGGATCCAACACTCAAGAGCAAGTTCATTTTTACTTTGCTAAGTTAACATGACAAAAAATGATTAAAATCTCCACCTTTAATTATTCAAAGCACAGGGATGCTGGCTACTGCTAGACACCAGTCCTGGCCTTGAGTCAAGGCTGTGAGCTGGTTTGATGAATCCCACCCTGGAGAAATGGGCAGCATGGATACTGACCACATGTGGAGGTTTCAGGGCCCGGATAAATTCACTAGTTTGTTGATAATCTGTGTGAGCAGAGAAAGAAATGTAATCCACAGACATCTTCAGTGGGAGTTTCTGCCCTGACATAGTTGTGATCTCTTCAGGTTCAGACATGATGTGCTAGAAAAAAAAAGGCACCTTAATTAAAAAAAGTAAAGCCTCCTATAGACACCATATAACTAATGCTTTACATTTCAAAAATCAATGAAATAATAGTGACAGCTATGTTATATGTGAAGCAGTGAAAAAAAATCTCTTAAATTTCCCAGAACACACTCACACATGAAAAAAGCATGCACAACACACACCATTTCATCTTGTGCCTCCTCAGCAGATCTGGGGGTTCGTCCTTCTTCTAGATAAATCTCTCTAATTTGCATCAAAATGGTAACAAATGTGTAACTTCCATCTCTAAAGGCAGAACTAGATGCTGTGGTTGCCCTTAGCTGCTGGAATTTGGAAGGATTTCATTCCCTACAGATGGACAGTGGCACGAGGTGCACACGGCAGTCTGGTCTCTGACACGTAATTAGTGTTAGACTTTATATCAACTTCTCTAGAATTAGGATTAGGGCTACCTCCTTGAAAAATTAAGTGGTGGAGAGGTCTAAAGTACCAATCATTCTTTCTCATGACAAGATAACTGCCCCTAGGAAAGATTATTCTATATAACATCACTGGAAATGACCATATGCACATTTTCTGTATTTTTCATTAGTATTAGCCAAAAGAAACCAGTTTTGACTACGTACTCATACACAACTGACAACAATCTCAGCAAATCAAATAAAGACACTTGCTCTTGACCAGTTCTTTTCAAACCTAACAAGAATGCTACCTGTCATTAAGAGATTGTGGTACGTTAGCAACTCACCTTAGCAAGGGTTCCTTCAACGCAGTACCCTGCAATAATGACTCCATTTCTCTTATCTGTGCACCAGCTCTCAAACAACTCCCTGGATAAGCCACTCTGCATCATACCTGGGGAAGCCATCACAACACTCGGGCCAATATCATCAAAGTGATCCATACTCTAAAAAGACACACAGTGAGAGTACCAGTTACCACAACTCACTTAGACGAAGGACAGCCCAGCTGCACCCTTGAACAACATATAAGAAGGGCCCTGTGTTCACAGATTATACCCCATCCTCACAAAAAGGTACCCTTTGCAGGAAAATTCCTCTTACTGATACCCACAAGGAGTAAACTGCAAGCACAGGGATCTGTAGTGGAAGAAATGTTGGGGCATAAGCTCCCCTCCAACAGCCCTCTAAGCACTGGGACAGCAGATAACTCACATATAAACCTGGACCTAATCAATCTATTACGGATATTGATTGGCTCAGCTGATTAGAGCATGGCGCTAAAAACACCAAGGTTGTGGGTTCGAGCCCTGGAGGGGCCATTCACTTAAGAGTTGGACCTGATGATCCTCGTGGATCCCTTCCAACTGAGAATATTCTCTGCTATCAGGATATTAGACATGCAAACTATTCAGCAAATACGGACTCTTCTGTCACGTTCACCTTTGTGTAAGAATCTCAAGCTTACCTTCAGATTACTAATATGCTTGAAAACAAAAGGATTGTTGATGTTAATTTGCTTGCGGATTTTGTCATTCATGGCATTGACGTATGTCTGATAAACTGCCATACACTTCTTTGCCAGAGAGGAGGCATAGTATATGGGGATATCATGGAGTTCAGGATGATTCTGCCAGTATTCATCTAAAAAACCAAACCAAACAAACAAAAAAATAAAAAAGAACAAACCAAAAAACCCCCAGCCACCAAACAACAAAACACAAAATTCCATCCACAGGATTATTTATAAAGTGTGTGCTTCTCAGAAACATTAGTAATTCTTGTAAAACAGATTTACCAGTGGGCTTTTTCATTTTTATTCCAGAAAATCACCATCACAGCCTCTTTGTTTTCATCTGCTTTTCTAAAACAGTCACGAGCTAAAACTGTATACAACCAGTACAAACAAACAAACGAGTAAACAAACATGACAAAGGTAAAATTTTGATCCTTTTGGCAGGTCAAATTTCAACCTTCAGCTACAAGGTATAAAGTATACATGATACTACACAGCAATAAGTCTACATTTATGACAACGGAAGTTTTACTACACCTCTACAATTAAGCTAAAATGTCCCTGTCAAGTATTAATTATACATCTAAGAGCCAGGGACATCTGCACACAGATTTGTTTTGTAAGAATTCACTATATGAACATCCTGTAAAACAAATCCATGGAGTTCCAGGTGAGAAGGAACCATTCAAATATCAAGCCTGGCTTTCTATATACCATCAACAGTTACATTTTACAAGCCCAACTGGAACAAAAACAAGGAAAGAGCCTCCATTAACCACAACTTATTTTATCAAGATGACAGTAGCCATGAGCTTTCCCAAACACAAAGAAGAGATCTGAATGCAGCTGCACAAACATAACTTATCCATTTTCCCATTTGGATACAGTTCTGCTAGTCTGAAAGATATTTATGTTGCACAAGTGAGGCACAATCGTCCAAAAATAGAGGTACACTTATTTGGCTGTATTAGTGCATTTACAATGACATCACAATGGGCTTTTACCTAACATTTCTAATTTGCAGGCAAAGCTTCTCGCAACATTTCAGAGAGGTTCATTGCCATGACTACCTTAATAAGCTCAGGTGTAAGGTGAAAACAGGCAGTAAAAGATAACCAGTCACAGACTGAATTCATCATCATAATTTTCTACACCATAACACAGTATTTTATTTTTGTCATACAGTTACAGAAAGAAGAAAAATAAACACAGAAGCCTGCAGGCTCAACTGTGTAGGCATATGAGATGCAATTGCATTTTCTACCTAATTAAGCATCCAATTGCATGTCTAGCTTTGCTAGATATATTTTCAAGCTTATCTTTAGAAACTCACTGTAATTTCTACATACAGCAAAGTAAGGCAAACAAATTACAAACTAATGGCTACACAAGGTAGAAAATGTTCAGGTTTTATGTTCTCTATAAATAAAAAAAACCCCTCTCAATCAATGAGAAGTAGTAAATAATCCTACAACATCGAATACTACCTCTTGCCTAGATCCAAATTTCTAGTTAACATTTGAATAGACTAGTAAGACATTTTGAAAACAAACTCGTTTCTAAGACTGAGCTAAACTGAAATGAAAAGTGAGAAAAATTTCAAGCAGTTTAGGGAACACTTCATATTCAACACCCCTAAATATAAGCATTAGAAGCTTGAGATAGTTATCTTTTGATCTTGCCAGCATTTGAATGAGCAGAAAGAATAGTGAAAAAATCACGTAACATACTACAAATTAAATGTGCTAAAAGGAAGCAAAGAGGCCTGGGAATAATTTACTTAACTGTTTTATCTGAAGTACCTTGTAACAACTATCTATATATTTCATGTGAAGTAGCTTGTTATGTTCATGTGTAATTCTCACTCATTTTTGTTCAAAAGCCCAATTTGCTTTTCATTATTATTAGGACTTCAGAAGTGTTAGAAGTGTCCTTTATGGTCTTCTAAGCTTTTCCTATAATGAGTTTTTCATACTCACAAACACAGTTTGTGAATTAAAAGGCAAAAATAGTAGCACTTTAGAAGAAAATATACTCCTTTTTAGCAGTACAGTTTAAATAAAACAGTTGTTGTTGTAACTGGTTATTTTTCAATTTGTAATAATTGTCCCTAATTGCTGAAATCCTGATTCAAAGATTCAAAAGCTAAGCACATATTACCACACCATCATCTCTCCCTTTCTAGGTCTCCCATCCTACCTCACAAAGCAGAACTGCTGGTTGGTTCACTGGATTTTTGCACTTGAACAAATATGCATTATATATGAAATGATAGGTAATTAACACGCTGTAAAATGGTTGAAGGAATGGTTCAAGGAATTATAACATCTGAAAACATTCTAAATCACTGTGTGTGCCTTTTCATTGAGAGAAGCTGGGAAGGTACACACCTAAGATTAGAAGCAGTTCTTGAGCTCGGCCCAGGGCAAAGACAGGGATGAGACCTCGGCCCCCTCTGTTGACGATGTCGTGCACGGTGTTGCAGAACCTCGCCTCCCTCTCTTCCCTCTTCTCGTGAATGTGAGTGCCATAAGTGGATTCCTACACATGGAGAGACAGAGTACTGAGAGGGCTGACACACAGAGTAATTCCTGATCTTCTCCTCTGAACCCAGCAGAAAAAAAAAGCAGATAAACATACAGGTGTTAATGTGCTGGGGAGAGGAGGGAGAGAGGTCAAAGACAGGGAAAAGTCAAAACCATCCCCAAGTTCCCAAAACCACCCCACCAAGGTAAATAACCAAAACTTCCCCTCTCCCAAACCCCTCCAAGCAATTTAGGCAGACAGATCCTGTTAGGACTAAAGAAGTCAGAGCTATTAATTTCAATGCTTCTTTCAAGATGATTCAAGTTTAACACACTAATTTTCCTAACTGGAAATGCTGCCAGTGCTTTGATGATCACACTGACATGGCCCATAGTGGTACATGTGCCATGCTTTAAGCCCTGGCTTAAAATATAGGAATTACACAAAATACAAGATTTTGATGTGACTTAAAATTAGATTACCAGTTACAGAGAACAGCTGGAAGGGACACAGTAAATGAAATAATTTTGAAAGATCCCAGTGTTTATTTCCAGATAAACTGTTACATAAAATGTTTCCCATGAGCTGCTGTTTTCCAAACATGGATTCAGAATAAAATAATTTCACTCAGAAAACAAAACAAAACAAAGATATGAAACAGCGCTCAGGGCACCTCGATCGAGGACAAATTCTTAATGTATCTGGAAGTGGGTTAGGATCTACTAAAAGAGACATCTGGTTAAACTGAGGTTGGTACAATGCAAGTCAAAATCTAATAAATTTCCCATCTCAGAGAGGTGTGTCTACAGCCTTAAGGAGCTTCATCAGAAGAATTATAAAATTACAACTGGACTTTTCAATACAACGGGAAGCAATGTCAAGAGTTCTGAACACCCAAGTGTTTGGATATTTAACACAAATCACTACCACTAAATCTCCACTGTCTTTGTCATTCAGTTTTGGCTTTAATTAAGTCACACCCCTATCCATAATTAATCACAAATAGAAAGAAATAATTTTGGAAAACTTACTATTATAAGAATATCAGGTTTAATATTGGGAATCTCAGCTGCCATCAGATGTCTGTCTTCCTGCCTTGAGAAATCACCTGTATATAACAGCTGTTGGAGACAAAGAGCAGCAGGTACTCTGGTTACAGGTTCTACCAGGTCAGCAGCCTCTAAAAAGCTGTGCAAAGATGGTTTCAAGGAACTTTTGATAAAAAGGTCAGCTGTACTTTAAATGAGACTCTTCTGATGTGAACAGTGCTTACAATATTAGGTCAACAGTACTATAATACAAGTATTTAAACCCCAATAGTAAAGGTAAAAATAATGGATATTAAAACCCAACCCATTTGAGCCATGTGTATTAAGAGGGAAATCTTCTTCGTNGTGCCATTTTCAGCCTTTTGCATACTTGCACTGACCACTAAAAAGTACAAGGAGGCATAACATAAAATACAGCAACTCTTAAGAGGAAGTAAATAGAAGACAAAACTATATTTACATATCAGAATGCAAATACAATGAATAATCCAATAAAATTATTTATTAAAAATTATTTATTAAAAATTCTTCCAGGATTTTCTGATACCAAAAAAAGCCTGTAATCTAATTGATTTTCCAGATGCAATAATCATGTTCCCCACTACACCAAGAAGTAATTTTTAATTGTTATTTATTTTTAATGGAGTCTTAACTGCAACTCTCTCTGCCCAAATTGATGGTTTCAAAACTGACATTTTTATTTAACAATAATTCCATTGATGAAAATGTGAATAATAAATAACATACAGTCAGCGACAGCAGACACCTGGTCTGCCAAGTAACCTATTATCACAGGGAATTAAAGAAAATAATGGATATTAAAACCCAACCCATTTGAGCCATGTGTAGTAAGAGGGAAATCTTCTTCGTCATGCCTCAATCAGAAAAAAAACAAAAAAGAAACACTAAGATCTAAATTTTATTGTGATCATTGTAAACTCAATTCGATTTCTAGGCTTTTTTTTAACTTTCAACTTTTATAATTCTCAAACATTATAAATCATGAACAAACTCCTACTGGGCAGCAAGCCTCAGAACTACCTTCTCTCTTCCCTCTTCAGGGCTGAGAGAAACTTTCCTTGGATGGTGATTATCCTGCTGAGCTCCAATTCATGAGATGAGTTTCAAGTATCTGGTTTTGGCACAGTGCTGCCTGTGATTATATGATGATTTACTTAATCCCTCTGTGCCTAAAATTAATAATAATCTTATTTCTTTAGGTACTTTAGAATAGAAGCGTTATGAGAAAAATGTAATTTGCATACATTCACAAATGCCATTTAAGCACTTGAGACAGGCAGACACGTAAATGAGAATTACAGAAAAAAAACATCTGTTCACAGATTTTACTAAAATGCAGCTTCCACACAACTGCCTCAGCTACCAGCTGCCTCTGATCAGACCAGCATGGGAAACTATATGTTTAGTGATTCCAAGTCTGAGTTATGTCTCAGACTCCCATACAATCCAAACATCTTACCTGAGCCGGTATGTATCACTTGCCAGGTCTAATCAATGAGCAAATACATGTCCTAGGCCAAGGCCTCTCACCTCGACCTGGGTCCAAGTCTATTGGACAGCTCCAGCCACAGTGGTGAGGCATAACAGACAATAATAATTAATGACAACATTAGTACTCAGGCTTGATTTCAACTTAAAATAAAGAGAAAATACCTTCACACCAGCTATTTCAATCATAAACATGGCTGCTCCCAGAACATGGCCTGCATGGTAGCACCAGAATTTGATTCCTGCCACCTCTTTCACTTCATGGAAGTTGATGGTCTCAATCTTGTCCATGCTTTCCTCGAGGTCTGTTTCTGTGTACAGCATGTCATCCGCTGAGATGTTACTGGATATAAGTAAATATATCAGCTCATCTGAACAGCTGGAAAAAACACTTCCTGGCTTTTCCCCACTGACAGATTTCCATTCACTAACACCACATCTCCTGTGTTAGAAATCAAGTCCAGGTACTCTGATGTAGCTTACCCAAGGAAAGTTAAAGTATCTGGCTTTTGAAAGACAGAATAGTCTTCTCAGTTCAGAATCTGTTCTGTATTTCTCTAAAAGTACCAACAGATTCCCAGCCCTGAACAGAGATCTGCAACTTAGCTTGTAACAGTCCTCAAAAACCACAGGGATCCATGCTTTTCCTACCAGCCTGGAACAAACAAGTTAAAAGAGGACTGTTCATCAGGTTTCTGACCCAAGCTCAACACAGCTGAGTTGAGATATGCTCAGGACCACTGCAGTCACATGGAAATGATGTGTCAAGGCATGAAACACAAGAAAACAAAAATATAAAAGAGAGAAAAAAACCCCCAACATGTAAGTAACAGAGCACTCCTTGTATATTTAATCTGTCTTTATCCTGAAGAGTGAATTGTATCTTCAGGAGCTTAAAATTCTTCAGGAGCTTAAAATTCACTACAAACTATCCATGAGATAGTAAGATGATTCATTACTTTTAATCTGGTTATATGTAATGTTGCTACTTATGACAACATCCAGGTTCATCCAGCTACTTCTGGTAGCTCCATCTTAAGTTTCCCATTGGATATATACGTGAAATAACTCAGGAAGAGACACCCCAGGTTAGCTTACCTGACTTTAACATAGTCTGAAAGAAGCCATCTGTAAATAGCTTTTGTGGCGTGAGTCATAAATGTCCTTCCCTTAAAACTTGTTTTCTGTAAAAACCATGGCAAAGCCCCACAGTGATCTAAATGGAAACTTAAAATAGACACACAAATCCAATTAATACATTCATATTACACAACACTAATATATAATATCCATAACTCACTACTTCATTGGACCAACACAGTGTCATGAAAATCCACAAACAGAATTTTCAACCTTCTTGTTAACTGTGCTGGTCTATGTTCTGCAGACTAGTGACTAGAAAGACAACCAAGAAAAGGTAAAACTAATACAGGAAATTGTTCATTAATTGCCAAGGTTTTACATGTATAGTATTAGAATTATCTTCTTTTCATAATTTCCATATAAATTTAGAGGGAGAAAAGGAACAGGAACCAAGAACACGAAACATCAAAGATACAAGAAAGCTAAAAACAAGATACTAATTTTGCATGTTACACACTACAGATTAAAACATCATCTCCTAAAATTAAATTATTTGTTCACAATTCTAGTTTAACCTATCCCAAGAAATTACTTTTGAAATACAGGTAGAACAAACACATACCACAAAAACAGGATTTCCTGGAGAGCTGTTTATTACAGATTACATCATTTAGAAATGGCTCTCCTCATCTCTCAGCCACTAAGCAATACTTAAACCACATTCAAAGCTTGTGTACGTCTCCAAGAACCTTTTTAATTCAAAGCAAATAGAGCAAAAAACACAACCAATACTCTTCTCCAGTCTTTGTGGAGAAAACTCAAGCTGTCACAATAGTGTTAAAGAAGGCCAGGTTATATGAGTCAGAAATCACAGCAGGCTCAGAGAAGAGTTGTGTGTCAAAAGTGAATGAACATCCTCAACACTCAGTCCTTAATTCTAAATGGAGATCCTCCTTTAAAAAAAAAAAAAATCTGGAAACTAGAATTTTTCCATACCATCTAAATAACACCTATTTTCAGCCTCTCTTAATAACCTACAAGTGAACCCAGCTCAGACCACGACCTCAAGTTATTTGTTCCTTTAGGTGCCACTTACTGACTAATGAGGAGGAGATCAATCTCAGCTGGATCTATCAAATCAATGTAAGGAAGAGCATCCATTCCTTCCAGCCCAGGATGGATTCCACAATCAAGCTGAAAAGTGAAAGAACATTAAAGCTTCTAACAGAACATATAAAAACCCCTCTTCCATTTTGGTCTATTATATAGGTATTAGCGACTGGTAACTTTTAGCATCATGCAAAATAAATTGGTTTTTTTTCATTAAAAATGCTAACTTTTAGCACTGAATTTCAAGTAGAATGGTTGGAGTTGGAAGCACATACCTTTTATATGGGGATATGGTTTTACTTCACAGCACAGCCTCTGTGATGCCTAATATCATATATGCTATACTGCTCCAGAAAGCTACAAAATGTGCCTTTTCTAGCACTGGGTCTGACTTCAGTGCAGAGGCTGAATTTAACCTCCAACATTTCAGATCACTTCAGTGATCTGAAGTACCACACTGAGAGGACATACAAATATATTCATGCAATAATTACCATTATTTTTCTTCCTTTAAACTCCAGAATGATGCACGACCTTCCTACTTCTTGGCCAGCACCTCTGCAAAAGGATATCAAAGTCAAGAGGATTGAAACAACCGCACACACCACTCAGACGTAACTACATTGGATGCCTTTACTGCGATTATTTTCCTGTGTAGAAATAACAACTGCACGGCCCTTTTAAGCTCAGATATCCAAAGTACCTAAACAGCTGTACTTATCTCAAAGGAAACGAGGCCCTGCGTAACACGGCACAAATAAAAATAACCTGTTCGAGGAAACTGTTTCGGCCTCTTCTAGTTTTTACTGAGCACTCGAGTCTCAAACTATTGACACGTATAATTAAAGTTAACCTAAGTAACAAATCGGGCCCAATAAGCGTGAGTAGCATCTTCAGGCTGTCCCAAAAACAACGCTTGTGGCCCTACCAGAAACACCCTCAGACGGCAGTGGCATCTTTACCAGGGAGAGAAGCAGCTCCCAGCGGTGCTGCCCGGCCCCACCCCGGCCCCACCCCGGCCCTCCCGCGGCCCCCGGCCCGGCGCGGCTCCCCGGGCGCTCACAGGGGCCGAATGAGCAGCTGGTCGCTCTCCTCGGCCGGGATCAGCGCCTCGGCTTTGCGCTTGGCCGCCATCGCGCCGCGCTGCCGGCGCCTTCCGCCGCCCCGCCCGCGCCCGCCCCCGCGACCCGGAACGGGATCGGCATCGGCATCGGCATCGGCATCGGCATCGGCATCGGCATCGGCATCGGCATCGGCATCGAGAGGGCCCGGCGCGCCCGGTGAGCAGCGGCGCGGAGAGCGGCCGCATCGCTCTGTCACTTGTCGGGTTATCGGCCGGGGACGGAGAGAGGAACCGGGAGAGAAGCGAAGGCGGGACGCGGTGCTGCCCTGCCCGGCTTCCCGGGCCGCTCTCTGCACCTGTAGGGTCAGAGATGCTCCGCGGAAAGTCCTGGAGCTACTGAGGGCTCGCCTAATGCGCTCCGATCGCTCGTGGAGCAGTGCGTGTTGTGCCTTCTCGGAGGCCGCTGCAGAAGCGGCAGACGCGCCCCTGTTGCGGCCGCAGGCGCTGTGCAGGGGGCCCGGCGTCGGGGATGTGCCCTGCCCTGTGCACCGCTGGTTGCCGAGAGCGGCTTTTAGTCCGCCAGGGACCCAGTGTTTGCTTAGTGACTGACACAGTAGCGGCCTAGGGACTGTGATCCATCACTGCATCGCACATTTAAGCTCCGCCTTGTGTTTCTTCCATTATTTTCTGCAGTGTGAGCTGTCTTCCGTAGGCTGTCATTCTCCTTTGTCCTCTTTCTTCCACCTGCTCAAAGTTTCTGACGTTTCATAATGAAAATTATTCGTTTCTGAAGCTGAAATAGGGTTTCAGCACTCCCTGACAAGGAGCCGGCATCCTGTTGCTTGACACTGGCCAGCCAAATGTTAAGTGAAGCAAGGTGGTGGTAGTAGGGCAGGCACAGGAAAAATGCTTCCGGAGTGCTCTCAGAACTGCCAGTAACTCAGTTCTAATGCAGTAAATGTACCACGCGTTTTGCTTTAATTTTCAGGAGTATGTTAAGTAGTAATGGCTGCTCCTATGAGTATTCCAATCAGTAGTTCTTCAGNAAAAAAAAAAAAATCTGGAAACTAGAATTTTTCCATACCATCTAAATAACACCTATTTTCAGCCTCTCTTAATAACCTACAAGTGAACCCAGCTCAGACCACGACCTCAAGTTATTTGTTCCTTTAGGTGCCACTTACTGACTAATGAGGAGGAGATCAATCTCAGCTGGATCTATCAAATCAATGTAAGGAAGAGCATCCATTCCTTCCAGCCCAGGATGGATTCCACAATCAAGCTGAAAAGTGAAAGAACATTAAAGCTTCTAACAGAACATATAAAAACCCCTCTTCCATTTTGGTCTATTATATAGGTATTAGCGACTGGTAACTTTTAGCATCATGCAAAATAAATTGGTTTTTTTTCATTAAAAATGCTAACTTTTAGCACTGAATTTCAAGTAGAATGGTTGGAGTTGGAAGCACATACCTTTTATATGGGGATATGGTTTTACTTCACAGCACAGCCTCTGTGATGCCTAATATCATATATGCTATACTGCTCCAGAAAGCTACAAAATGTGCCTTTTCTAGCACTGGGTCTGACTTCAGTGCAGAGGCTGAATTTAACCTCCAACATTTCAGATCACTTCAGTGATCTGAAGTACCACACTGAGAGGACATACAAATATATTCATGCAATAATTACCATTATTTTTCTTCCTTTAAACTCCAGAATGATGCACGACCTTCCTACTTCTTGGCCAGCACCTCTGCAAAAGGATATCAAAGTCAAGAGGATTGAAACAACCGCACACACCACTCAGACGTAACTACATTGGATGCCTTTACTGCGATTATTTTCCTGTGTAGAAATAACAACTGCACGGCCCTTTTAAGCTCAGATATCCAAAGTACCTAAACAGCTGTACTTATCTCAAAGGAAACGAGGCCCTGCGTAACACGGCACAAATAAAAATAACCTGTTCGAGGAAACTGTTTCGGCCTCTTCTAGTTTTTACTGAGCACTCGAGTCTCAAACTATTGACACGTATAATTAAAGTTAACCTAAGTAACAAATCGGGCCCAATAAGCGTGAGTAGCATCTTCAGGCTGTCCCAAAAACAACGCTTGTGGCCCTACCAGAAACACCCTCAGACGGCAGTGGCATCTTTACCAGGGAGAGAAGCAGCTCCCAGCGGTGCTGCCCGGCCCCACCCCGGCCCCACCCCGGCCCTCCCGCGGCCCCCGGCCCGGCGCGGCTCCCCGGGCGCTCACAGGGGCCGAATGAGCAGCTGGTCGCTCTCCTCGGCCGGGATCAGCGCCTCGGCTTTGCGCTTGGCCGCCATCGCGCCGCGCTGCCGGCGCCTTCCGCCGCCCCGCCCGCGCCCGCCCCCGCGACCCGGAACGGGATCGGCATCGGCATCGGCATCGGCATCGGCATCGGCATCGGCATCGGCATCGGCATCGGCATCGAGAGGGCCCGGCGCGCCCGGTGAGCAGCGGCGCGGAGAGCGGCCGCATCGCTCTGTCACTTGTCGGGTTATCGGCCGGGGACGGAGAGAGGAACCGGGAGAGAAGCGAAGGCGGGACGCGGTGCTGCCCTGCCCGGCTTCCCGGGCCGCTCTCTGCACCTGTAGGGTCAGAGATGCTCCGCGGAAAGTCCTGGAGCTACTGAGGGCTCGCCTAATGCGCTCCGATCGCTCGTGGAGCAGTGCGTGTTGTGCCTTCTCGGAGGCCGCTGCAGAAGCGGCAGACGCGCCCCTGTTGCGGCCGCAGGCGCTGTGCAGGGGGCCCGGCGTCGGGGATGTGCCCTGCCCTGTGCACCGCTGGTTGCCGAGAGCGGCTTTTAGTCCGCCAGGGACCCAGTGTTTGCTTAGTGACTGACACAGTAGCGGCCTAGGGACTGTGATCCATCACTGCATCGCACATTTAAGCTCCGCCTTGTGTTTCTTCCATTATTTTCTGCAGTGTGAGCTGTCTTCCGTAGGCTGTCATTCTCCTTTTTCCTCTTTCTTCCACCTGCTCAAAGTTTCTGACGTTTCATAATGAAAATTATTCGTTTCTGAAGCTGAAATAGGGTTTCAGCACTCCCTGACAAGGAGCCGGCATCCTGTTGCTTGACACTGGCCAGCCAAATGTTAAGTGAAGCAAGGTGGTGGTAGTAGGGCAGGCACAGGAAAAATGCTTCCGGAGTGCTCTCAGAACTGCCAGTAACTCAGTTCTAATGCAGTAAATGTACCACGCGTTTTGCTTTAATTTTCAGGAGTATGTTAAGTAGTAATGGCTGCTCCTATGAGTATTCCAATCAGTAGTTCTTCAGAAGTATGTTCAGATGGGGGGGGTTTTGTGGGTTTTTTGTTTGGTTGGGTGTATGTTTAGTCGGGGGGGGGGGGATAAATTTTTCCCTTTTTTTGTTGTTTTGCTAGAAACAGTCATTGGAACAGGGAATGCGTTGGATGCACTTTATAGGCACTTAGGTTGTATTCACAAATAAAAATAACCTAATACTTATAGCTGGGAATATAAATTTTAAATTTTGCCTTGTTTCTAAATCTATATATGCATTAGAAACCGGTCTTTGCAACAGTCTGTAAACTGGGTAGTAGCCTTTTTTGACGATTCAGAAGGATAGGGAAGTTCTAGCAGAGAGCTTGAGGAACTTTCCCCAGTCACACGTGAAGAGCACCAGGGCAGAATTCCTACCTCCACTCACAGAGTCCTGTACAAGTTTCCACTTTTTGTCCACTTTGGATACAGTCAGTGGTGTTTGCCTGGACCTCCTTCCCTTGATGATATGACAAGCTTTAATTTTTTTTTTTTCCTACCTAGAATATCTTCCTTGATCCAATTATGAAAAAATGTTTAGAAAAGGGAAAAAGCGACACAGCAGCAGCAGCTCACAAAGCAGTGAAATCAGCACTAAAAGCAAGGTAAGCTGAATGTGGTGTTTATTCTCTTTGTGAAGCACTTTGGTTTGTTGGAAGTTAACAGTTCAGTGGTTCACTTGCACTGATGGGAGGATGGGATTTCCATAAAATGCCATATTCCACAAGGAGAACTTTCTACTTCAATTCCTCAGATTGTGTTATGAGAGTTAAAAATACCTGTCCATCATAAAGCCCATTTATTCTGAGATGAATACTCAGTCACTTCCACAGTGAAATGCACAAACACAAGACTTTTCTGGTAGCACATAGTAAGGTTTGAAGGAAAAATTAGTACATTTGTTCTTAAATTTTGTCTTTAAAGACAGTGCCTGGTGCTAGGTACCAAGAATGAGTTTATTCTTCAGTACTTGTTGGTTTCTCAGTATCTCTAAAAGTATTCTTAGTTTTGAATAATGTGTTCTTTTTGCCTGATAGGTTTTAGAATGATCAGTTGAATATTCTGGATTTTCCAAGGTGCTGTTTCATTTCCCCTGCACAGCTATGTTATTTCAAGTATTGGTGACAAGTATGTAGTTGTCAATTTCTTCAGGTTAAAATGCAGTACCAGAAAATTTTGGACATGACCCTAAGGTTCATTTTCCCTTTTTCTCTGTACGTAACTTTAAGGTTCATTTTCTCTTTTTCTGTCATTTCCTCCTTCTTTAAAAGTAACTTGGACTTCTCAGGGGTTGCTGATGAACTTTTATCCGTCCAATCTACATTGGGGCAGAAAGATAACTTCAGGAAAGAAACAGGTGGTACTGGTTTTTCCTCCCCATTTTGCAGTGCTTCTGAAGTAACTAGAACATAAACAGTAGATTTTTTTTTTTTTTTAAAAAGAGTTGAGGCAGGACATCTAGAAGTGCATTGTTAATACATTCTCAGTAACTTTCTGATGATGCTGGTTTTTTTCCTTAGTCTGTAGATTCCAGTCTTGGGGGACTTTCCAGGTCTAGTACTGTGGCCAGTCTAGATACAGACTCCACAAAAAGTTCAGGTATGTAATCAGATCTTGGGCAGATATGGGTGGAGCAGGATTAACTCTGTGTTTGTATAAAACAGCAGAAAATGGAAAAACTTAAAATAGGTATTTTCAGTAATATTGAGTGAATCTGTTAGGTAGCCTGGTAACTAATACAGGCACAGCCCTAGGCCTCTAAGTGTTACTAATGATTCATCTAGGATTAAGTCACTGTTTTCAAAGTAAAGTGTCTGAGGAAGAAAAGCTTAGTTGTGTTACCAGTCTGTTACCAGCATAAATCTGGTACAACTCTTTGGATGGCTGTTTTCTGCTTTTTTGAATTTACATTTGCATCAAAATAATGGAAATAAGATTTGATTTTACTTGGTTCTAGTCACCAGATTACAGTGTATCACTGTTGGACCAAACAGTTAATTTGAAACAAATAGACACCAAAAAGTAGAACCAGCTTTTCTATGTTTTCTGATTCAAGGTTGGTAGCTCCAAATTTGAATTGGTATAAACAGTGCTGTATCATGGATTCAAATGAAACTGTTGCCTTTACCAAGGTCTGTTCTAAATCAACCCAGGACAGTTCATTAAAGAGGAGTTAATATACTGTGATAAGTGTTTGATGAAAGTCTGCACAATTAGGGAATTTATGTTAGCCTTGTTAACAGCAATTAGAATAGCGTTACAGTTCTGGAAGTCCTCAGAATGGCTTTGTTTTACTTTGTTGCAGGACAAAGCAATAGTAATTCTGATACATGTGCAGAATTCAGAGTAAAATATGTTGGTGCCATTGAAAAATTGAAATACAATGAGAGCAAAAGTCTTGAAGGGCCACTGGACTTGATAAATTACATAGATGTTGCACAGGTAAGTGGGTTACAAAAGGCAATACCAACAATGTCAAAACATCTTAAGCTTAGGTGTGTTTCTTTCATTTATCCTGTGGTCTGACATCTGTAAATTTTAGACTTGAAGAAAGTGGCATACTTAAGCATTAACCTATGAATCTCAAAAGCCATCACACTCAGTTCTGTAATTTTAAGTTACTGGGGAAGATGCACCCAGAGAACCGTTCTGCAGAAGCAGGCTCAGAGCCAAGGCCATTTCCATGAGTCCTTACTGAACAAGTCCCAGTTGAAAGCTGTTACATTGCCTCCAGCATGATTAGGATTAGTATGCAGGAAGGAATATCTCCCCCAGATTTCTTCAGTACTGTAGAAGTTTTGCCATAGAGGAAAATGTCAAGTTTCTGCTTGCAATCACTCAAGAGCCTGTGCCCAAAGAACCTGAATAATATTTGGGCCATCCTTGCCAAACTCTGGTTTCTCGTACTTATTTTTGTACTTAAAGCTGTAACTGGTTGTTCTCATTAGGTAGCTGATTATATCTTTTTAAAAGCACAGAATTTATCTGTTTGTCGTGCAGCAACTTGACATTTCGAGCATCTGAATATGTGCTAAAACTTTTTTTGCAGCCAAACAGTGACAGTGCTGCCAGTGTGGAATGTAGATCACCTTGGGTCAGTGCAGCATGATAGACCATGCATGATTTTTCAGCTGACCTGATTTGACCACAGGGCCAAACTCTCCCCTGAGATGATAAATTCCTTTCTGGAACCATGTAATATTTAGAGTAGAATAGAACAGAATGGAATAGAGTGTTTCTGCTGGAAGGGACCCACGGTGTCCACCCGTCCAACTGACCGACCACTTCAGGGCTGACAAATGGTTAAACATGTTGTAAAGGGCATTGTCTAAATGCCTCTTTAAACACTTGACAGGTTTGGGGCATCAACCACCTGTCTAGGAAGCCTGTTCCAGTGTCTGGTCACCCTCTCAGTAAAGAAATGCCTCCTAATGTCCAGTCTCCATCAAATGTATTTCACATAACATTAAGAGACTGGGCGAGCGCATGAGCGGTGGGCAGATCCCACACAGCAGGATCTGAGCAGGATTTGCAGTGACCTAGTGGACCCAAGTACACATAATATATTTTCTGTTACATGTCTTCATTGTTCATGTTCTTCTGTCTGCACTAAAGGCTTTTGTTTGTTTCCCTCCAAAGCAAGATGGAAAGTTACCTTTTGTTCCAGGTGAAGAGGAGTTTATTATGGGAGTTTCCAAATACGGCATTAAAGTTTCCACATCTGACCAGTATGTAAGTGCTTCACCCAAACTTGTCTTTCTAATGAGAGTTGAAAAGTGCTTTTATTTATTTCTCTGGGAGATGATCTGTGTGAACAAAATGTCATTTCTGGCTTTAAGCAAAAGTCAAACAAACAAGCTCTCACAGGAGTACTGCTTCATGTCATATCTCTGCAGGGCTGTCTCTTTATTCCTGGTTGGATTTATGACAAAAAGCCATTCCTTTTGAGATAGAGCACCAGATGAAAGGCAAGCGAGCTTTTGGCTATGCTCTTTGGGCACATCTTCCTTCCTCTGTGGCTGTCCTGCCATTTTTTCATGGGGGAACGTAGTGTGGCTGTGGTGGCCAAGACCATAGGCTCCTGAGCCCGAGTTAGTAATGCAGTTCCTCTTGGTGTTTCTGTGAAGAGGGAAAAACAAAGGATGGGCTCTTTTTAAGAATACCTGAGTTGCCCAGCTCTTTTAAATTCCATCCTTGCACTCCTAATCCAAGAGTTAGAGTTCACTCCAACATTAAAGCCTCATGATTCCACTGTATTGATCAAGCCTACTTTTTGTTTGCATCATTTCCAACATGTAGTTTATTTTCCTTTAGTGCACTTCAAGTAGCTTCTTTGCTAAAAATAAAAATCCGGTCTCTTCCCCAGGGCCCTCCAGTTGCCTTTGTGTAGCTTTCTGTTGCAGCCATGTGGTTTCCTTCTGGTTGCCCTAAGAGCCCCAGATACCATAAATACTTGGCGTTATGAAGCCTTGACCCATCAACAACCCAGCCATGCCTGTTCATAAAAGCCTTGAGTATGAGCATGGAGAATAGCATTGCTTAATACTGAATGCTCTGAAGAGAGCCAAAAAGTTTCCTATGGTCCCTTCAGAAAATGAAATGCTTGTTTCTAATGCTTGGGAGGAAGGGTAGTAGTTGCTACTCAGACTTTGAATTCTTTTGGATTCTGTTTTTGCTCTCATAAATTCTTAATTTTCATTAAAAACATAGGTTACACTATTATTTAAATTCTTTGTGCTTTGATAAAGATCAAATAGCTAATTTAAGGCTTTCATCCATCATTTTTCTGTCTTCAAGCTGAAAGCACGCACAAGCAGAGAAAGCCTTTTGTGGTTAAGCTAGCTTGCATTGGCAATTTATTGCATTGCATTGTTTCCCAAATTCTGGTTTTTTGCATCTATGTCACTGTTGGCATTTAATTTGTCCTTCAGTGTGTTAGTTCACCAAACTCTTTTCACAGAGTTCCAAGATACTGAAAGGAGAGGAGGAATTTAATTTACAAGGAGACTGTGTACTCAGAATAATTATCATCCCTCTTTTGGTGATAATCCACACATTGCACTGCACACATTACATTAGCACTGTAGCAAGTTCCAAGCTAGTAACCTTGAGAGTTATTAGTAATTTGGTGAACAGTCTTGACATCTTTCATACGGAGACGGGAGGGTGGATCCAGTAAGTTCCAGTGGGCTCCAGCTGCCCCAGGCGTGGTCTGATAGTTGCTGATGGTGGGAACAATGTGAGCAATGAGCCAAGCGAGTGTCAGGGATGGAGAGGTTTTTCAGCAAGGTGACGTTAGGGCTCTGGTGGAGTGCTCTCCCTCCAGGGTTTCAAGGCAGGCAGCAAGTTCACTGCCTGTTTTTACAGCCTCTGTATCGAAGTGGGCATTTCTTTAGACCCTTCAGCTGACAGGGACATGTGTTTGATGCCATGGACATGGAAACAGAGCTGTCTTGAATTCCTAAGACCCTGGAGGTGGTATGACTGGAATAAACCAGATGAGAATGATCAGAGGGTAGGATGGCTGGAGAAGAAAGGCTTTGTATAGGGTAGGGCTGCAGAGACCTTGTACTAGGTGTCTTCTACCAATCCCTTTTTGGAATGGCCAAAATTAGATGTGTTGGGACTATGGTAGAAATGCTGCAGCTCTGATGGAGAGTAGAATTCTCCAAGATGAGATCTGTGGAAGAGTCAGGACATATCCTGTGGCTTAGGTCACAAACAGGCTGGCTACAGCCACATGGCTACTGCCCCCCAAAGCAACTGACCTTGTCTATACCCTCTTCTGGAAACAGTTTCTTGTGTGTATCCTTCCCAAGACTGAGACAGGATTGTCTGGAAAAATACTGGGAAAGTAAGAAGTTGTTTTAAGTTGCCTCTGAGTGTCAGAGGGACAGAGTGTCCCATCTGTCACGGAGGGCGAGTGAGGGTTGGTGGGAAGTGAACGTGCACTTTCATAGTATAGCCAGGAATGTCATCATAGAATCATGGGAGGGGCTGAGTTGGAAGGGATCTGAAAGATCCTCTAGTTCCAACCCCCCTGCCATGGGCAGGGACACCTCCCACTAGAGCAGGTTGCTCAAATCCCCCTCCAACCTGACCTTGAACACTGCCAGGGATGGGGCATCCACAGCTTCTCAAAGCAACATGTTCCAGTGCCTCAGCACTCCCACAGCAGAGAATTTCTTACCTTAAATTCAATCTAAACCTACTCTTTTTCAGTTTAAAGCCATTCGAATCCTTTGTCTGTCACTACATGCCCCTGTAAAAAGTCCCTTTCCTGCTCTCTTGCAGGCCCCCTTCAGATACTGGAAGGTGCCCCAAAGTCTCCCCAAGAGCCTTCTCTTCTCCAGGCCCAACAACTCCAACTCCTTCAGCTTGTCTTCATAGTCCACATAAGAATGCACTTCTAAAATAGAAGCAAAAATTAAAGCTAAAGTTGTTCTAAACCACCACTTCTAAAAATCTTGACTAAACTCTCAAAAAAAAATTTTACCAAGGAATACTTTTCTCCTGTAAATAAATCTGAAGTATTCTTTTGTAAGTGAGAATAAAAACGTGGAAAACTGAAATATGTGTTGCACTGTTCCAGGGTAACTTTTATTTGCCATGTGCTTTCAGGATGTGTTACATAGGCATGCTCTCTATTTGATTGTACGGATGGTGTGCTATGATGATGGTCTGGGAGCAGGAAAAAGTTTACTGGCTTTGAAGACAACAGATGCAGCCTCTGAAGAGTGCAGCCTCTGGGTATATCAGTGCAATAGTTTGGTAAGAGTTTATGCTTACAGTATTTAATTTAGGTATTGGAATTCTGATTGTAAAGGGAGATTGTAAAACCCAAGGCCCTTGTGAAGGCTTTTTGGCAGAAGGAGGATTGCTTAATTTAAAAAAAAAAAAAGAAAAGAAGAGTATAAATGTGTGCTGGCTGAGGAGAGGAAAACAGCCCTGCTGACTGCATTGCATCAGCTTTGAGCAAAACCCTTACATTCCCTAAAATTGCCAGTGAGGGTACTCACCTGAAAAAGCTCTCTCCAGTCTAAAGAGCACTATGGCAGCTCCTATGGAGAATCTCCACTTGTATTTCCAAAGGCAAAAACCTCTTAAAACACAGAGCAGGGAGGGATGGAGTAACAATTCTGGTAATAGAGCAGGCAGCCATATTTGTAAGCAAGGGAGGTGATCCCTTCTTAAGAGTAGGAGAATTCATTGTCAGGCTGCTCTGATGACACAGACCCTTAGCTGGCAGCACTGGGGGAACAGAAGAAGTGACGTTCTGAATGCTGGTGCCGTGCTATGCTGACAGCCAGCAACCCTGCCTTGGTTCAAATAGCTCATGTAGGAGAGCTTCCATGTGTCATTGCCAGCCACACAAATGAAATCTGGTCTGACAAAGCAAAATGAAGGACACATTCTGCTTTGAATGAGTTTTGAGAAGTTTAGAAGTTCTTCAGAAAGTGTTAATGTGTGTGTTTGGGTTTTTTAGGAACAAGCACAAGCCATTTGCAAAGTGTTGTCTACAGCCTTTGATTCAGTTTTAATGTCGGAGAAGTCCTGATTTCCTTTGGCAGCAGCGGTTGTGTGGGAGCACCGGGGCTCTTCGTGACACCACGGACAGCTTGGAGCCACACACAGTCCTAGGAAGGACTTAATGTGCAAAGAAGAGCCACACAACCTTGCACATGGTACTCTGGCATTCCCCAAACATGACTTGAAGATTCCATCTTCAGTGTCCAGGACAATACAGAATTTTATATTTAACACAATTTTTTTTCCTAATCATGTTTTGTATATTAATGTCAATATTGCAGAAATGTAAAATAAAACTGACACTTGCTTCTAGCTTCTTGTCTGAGAAACAATTTGTTAATACAGACTTTGATTGTGCTTAACCCAGACATTAAAACAAAGCAAAAGCAAAGTGGTAAGAGGGAGTCCTTTGGTGCTTTACCCCTCTAATCTCAGGTGTGCCATCTATAGTTTTTCTGTTCAACTAAAGCCCACAAGATGTACATTTTTTCCTCAAGTGATACTTGTTTGTATTTGTCATTTTCATACATTAAAAAGAATAATATTGCATAAGCAATGCAAGGGAACAGAAGAGAAGCAGAAAAAGTGATTTTAAAAGTAGTTTTATTTTTCCAGACATTTGACTGGTTAACAAGAGTAAAATTTATTAATCATGCTCTAATTATAAATCACTGCATCCAGGACATTGAAAATAAGAGTTGATTTTAGGTTATACAATATATACAGTTGCTCTGCAACTAAACAAAATAAAAACAACTGAATTGAATATTATACATCTCATAGCATTCTAAGCTGCATTAAGTGTCACTTGCTCCTTTTTAAACAGCTAACACAGCAACCTAATAGTCTGTCTATTAACAAGTTTTTTGAATCAGATTTGAAAAGTTGTATGAAATATGCCAAAATGTTGGACTTAAAATTCTTAATTTTATATTATAAATAGATATCTACACACTCTAGAATTTCATTTTTTCTGTCAGAGGAGAAAACCTTTTGAGAAACACAGAAAATCAAGGGATAAATTTTGCTTAGCTGCTCTTTATTGGTCCTTGGGATTTTACCTGCACTGTTAGTGCTATTAACTACTTCTAGTCTACAAGTTTCCTGGTTTCTACGTTACCGGTGAACAAAGTTGTGACATTTTACTCTATTCCTCTTCTAGCAGAACTCAAGGAAAATTTGCATCATTTTTTAACTTTACGAATTGTTACATACACTATAAGATTCTGTGTTAAAAATACTGTACATTAGGAGCTCTGTGCAAAATAATATGCCCATTTACTCTCTAGACTCTATCAGGGATAGAAACATACAAAATAGTGTTGCAAACTGAACATATCAGTAAGTGAATAAAACTGTAGTGCTAAACTATTACTCTATCATTTTACTGGGAACTTTGAAAATACGGACTAATTTGCTTCAACTTGCAATAAAAATATCTCAAAACATTCCAGTTTGTTCCCCATTTATACTGCAGCAACAGCATCTAGGAAGTGAAAGTTACACATCTACGTGGCTGTACCCACACGCCCGAGAGGCATCAACCAACGGTACCATTCAGGAAGGGTGACACAGGATGAGATCAGTGTTGCTCTTCCAGCACTTTCGCAACGTGGTTTTTCTCCAAATAAGCACAGATGGTGGTGGTGGCCTGTTTTCCATTCCTTCCAATATGAAATGGCCAATTTAAGCACCATTTGCCAGAAATTCAAAGTTCTCTTGATAAATCTAGAGATACAATGTTCACATAATGTGATCAAAGCCAATGTGACCTAGACATTGATTTTTCATATCCTATGCTTCAGTTGTTGCCTGTAGCATAAGCAAAACCTGGTACAATTTCACAATATACAAACATCAAAATGATGTCAGATCTGTATTGGTGTTTTATATTCCATCAACCAACTGGGAACTATCCATGGCCTAGCCTTTGTTCACGAATCAGTAAAACAAGTTTAACAACAGTGTAGCTACCATAAATGTGGGTATACTATATAAATACAGAGCGAGTTGGCAAACTATCATTGTTTGCAAGGTAGTGACACACAAATTTCATAAACCAGAGCATAACGTAGTGAACTCATGAGGTGTCACATGCCTTACTGACCAAGGATAATTACCTAAGTGTTCCACCAAATATGTTCTCTCTGTGAACACATTGCTGGATGATTTAAAGAAAATTCAAGAATTTAAAAACAAAGTCTAAATGCTATAGTGAGACAAGTGTAAGAAATGCTCTGCAATCCATCATCATAGTTAAGTACATTTCAGGAAGTGCAGTTTTCAAATCCTTGAGTTAATGTAGTAACTCATTAATATTGCCATAGTTTAGTTAACCAGCAGTAGTCACATTAAATGACCAAAATGGATGTAACATACATAAAGAACATTCAAAAAACTGGTTCTACACACGTGCAGCATAGAAAAACAAAACAGTCTCGAGCTCACAAAATTAGAACTAGAAAGTTCAACGACTAACACAGATTTCAGATAACTTGAAGCAAATATCTACATCCATTCTGAAAGAAAGAAGTTTCTCTTGTGGTAAACTGAAATACTTTTTCACTTTTACCTGGCCAAAGACACACAGTTAAAACAATTTCTTCTGCAACTGTTGGCATCCTTGATGACAGCCAGTATGGCAAGATACTGAATGAGTCCATTTCAGAACTACACAGCAGCTTGCATGTTTTGGTTCCAACACTTCAAATGGTGTCGAGAATTGGATAATTCACTGCCCTGGTAGATTCACATACAATTTCTTTGACTGGGGAAGCAACACTGAACTGTTGTACTGTCATGTTACAAAAGGGAGACTAAAATTACAGTGAATTGATTGGTAAGAACATGCATAATGTTGTGATATTCAGACATGGGGATTTTGATTGTTAAAGCTTTTCAGTTCACCTTGAAAAATATAGGAGGAGTTGGTTTTTAGAAGTGTAAACTGCTTATGAGAAGTTTTCACATAGAAAAAAGTTTTAAAAGTCCCAAAATCAGAATGATGGCAATAAAAAAGTAAGCTACAGTACCTAGGACTTGGGCAGTGCTCTGGCAAGGTGGCTGCAGATAGGTAGGTGAAATGAAATAGAACAAAACTTATTTCTGTGACCACTGGAAATGAGAAATGTCTCCACTTATCAGGAGCAATCTAGTCAACAATAAAGTGCACAAATGATACAGGGAAAGCTCCTTTCCGGCTGGGATCTCCATCAATATGACCAATCTGAAAGAGTCCAGATATTTTTCAAGTTAAATCTCAAAATAACATTTCAGTATCACCAAAATGAATACCAGTCTCCTTCCTGCCTGTAGTACAACAAGCCTTCCACCAAATCTTTTCTGCAGTAGTGCTACTTTTCTTCTGCCAATAGGAAAATTCAGTCCTACAGGGTGCATATTTTTCAGCTGTAGGTTGGGTTCTTGTCAAATGCAAAAGTTTTATCCAATTCTTTGAATAGAAAACCTCTTACTGCAGTACCACTGCTGCATAATTCCAGCGCAATCTGTAATGCCTGGCAGCCCACATTCGGCCTCTGTTGAGTTGCTTCTTTAACCACTGTGAGGCAAAAGGATAGATCAAGCTTCAACAGTTTCAGGTTTTACATGAATCTATTTGTGTTTATACAGCATTATTGTCAATTTAGATGCAACCTGAAGCTCTGTTCTTCACTAGCTAACAGATTAAGGCATGTGTTTTCATGCACAACAATTTTCCAAGATTTTGCTTTAGCCAGTAAGACTCTGGAATGTAAATAGTTGAGATGGTTTCCCAGCTCAAACAGACTCAGTCCTAGTCATCTGAAGACTGAGGACAATACAAAGCTCTCCTCTGAAGCCCACTACGCAGCACCTGTAATAGCAGATTCTTAAATTGCTGACACTCCACCAAAAATTTTTTGGATCACACAGACCATGTCCCCAGTGTACTGTGAACCCTACTAATCAGACTTTTTTTTCTGAATGAGAAAAGCTAAAAGCTTGTCTGAAGTTTGATTTTTGAAATTTCATCTCAGGTTTCCATGAGATGAAACTTTTCTTGTTATTTGGAAGCCCAGCAGGGGATCTTTTGAATTGTGTCAACCTCTAAGATTTAATTTCTTTCTTTCAAATGGTATTGACAGAAAATGCAAAATACTCACCCACCACTCCTGATCTTCTTCACCATCAACTACAATAATATCTCCCTCTGAAAAAGTCAGCTCATCTGGGTTATCTGCTACACAGTTGTAAATTGCTTTTACTCTCTTGGGTTTAGTTTTTGACTGAAATAAAAAAAAAACAAAAACAACAAACCCTGAATGTAATAATATAGCACAGAACAGACAGAGAAGACTTGGAGTTATCTAAAGAGAGTTTCAGAACTGCTTCCAACTGCTGTTTTTCACAGATTAGAGTTCAGCTACATCTTATGCTGGGCGCTCATGCTTCAGGCTGAGTTCAGCACCACCCAAAGCTTTTTGGAACCACAGTGCCAATAACATAGCCCATGTTTCCCTTAGAAGTTTTCCATTTTGGCTCACCCAAACATATCTTCAGAGCTCTACATCACTGCAGTGAGCATGATTTTACTCAGAAGATGGGGTGATCAAGTTCTGTGCAAATGTAACAGCAGCAGCATTATCAGAGGGAAGCCTGAGCCACCTGCCAATATGCTTCTTCTTCATTTGCTAAACCCATTTCAATAGTGTATGAACCCCCCAAAACATCCTCTGCCTCCCAGCAGTGCTCTGAGGACTGTCAGCCACAGGAGTCTTTTGGCAGCTCTTTTCAAAGTATGGCAGTGGGACTCAGTCCTAGCCATGTTCTGTGCCAAGCAATACCAAAACTGTTTCGCTCTGGTTTCACAGAATCCACCATCCTCATCTCACACCTTTTCCAGTGCAAACCAGTCTGCTGCTGCATTTCTTTCCAGTCTCCTCATTTTGTGTTGCAGACCCGCAATAATGCTGCCTACACATTGTTTCCACAAAAAACAACCCAGCACAATAGAAGAGGCTCAAGACCTGGAGGCAGAGTGTAAATATTTCCACCTGGAGTCCACCTTTTTACCAGCCATAGAGAGCAAAAATCACTCCTTTCTACCCTAAGATGTCAGAGCAGAGCTGTAAGTACCACTGAGGTCTGAGATGGCTGTTAATGCAGTGGCTGTTTGGGACAGAAGCTCCACATGGCACAAGGAAAAGATGGCCTCATCACCATTCTGGAGTCCCCCAGTGACTGGTCCCAGTCTCTAGGTCAGCCATGGAGCAGGAAGCTTGCAAAGGGACAAGCGACTCCATTTACAACTCTCCTTTTCTCCATCAGCAACATGCTCTGCTGAGGACAGTACTGCCCAACAATCTCTTACTGTGCCATTTTGTTAGAGCTGAGCACCATGCAGAGAAAAAAGGGAATGTGGATGGGGAAGGATGGAGGCAGCATGATTGTTATATTCCTCTAGAAGCAATCATTTGCATTCTAGTATAAATTCTATATAAATTCTGATATAAATAAAGCTCTGGCCTGCCAAGGCTTGAGGCTCTCTCATCCCTGTGAGCTGCCAGCCAGGCACTGCAGCACAACAATTCTTCCAGACGCTCCCTCTCAGACAAGGGACAGTCTGAATCACAACCGCCTTTTAAGTTAAAAAGGAAAAAGCTTCACATCAGTACAACAGTGATACAACTACTAACTTCAAAGTGCAGTAATTACAGGTATTTCTTGTTCTTTAGAAGGCAAGGAAATTAAAATAGATCTCATTCCCAGAGGAATAAAATCTTCTAGGGAAGTTTCCCATGTGTGCACAATATGGTTCCAAAAATCTAAATATCACATTGGGGAAAAAAACCCACCAAAAAGTGAATCAGGAATTTCCACCTGATAAACAGGCTATTGGGTAAATGCACTGTGTAGGAGATAAGCCACTGGCTAAATGTGCATGTACAACTAGACCTGTCTTTTCTGTACTCAAGGATCATTTCTGCAATCATTTTCTAAATCCAGGCCGGCCTCTGGATTCCCTGGAAGGGTAAAGACTCAGCAAAAAAGCCAGGAGTATAAGGCTAAATGGAGGAATTTAGCCAAAGAACTTTAGCTAGACTGAACTAGCTAAAGCTCTTTAGCTGAGGGGCCCTTGACTAAATCTCAGCTAAGATGCTTTAGCTAGATTGATTTAGCTAAAGCACCTTACCTAGCACACACTCCTGAGCCAGGTGTTCCCTTACTTCTCTGTCCTATGACAGAAGAAAATCACCCAGCTGATTTTCTCAGTCACAGAATTCACCTTACTGAACCCCAGAGACAGCTAGAGAGTCAGCTATGTTCTTCACATTATGTGCAATTAATATTAAGCTTCGAAGACACTGACCCCAAAACTAGCCAGGACAGCCCATTCCTTCATAGCTAAATCAATTGGTCCTATAAAATTTTTAAAAAGGAGAGAACAACATAGAGAAACTACAACTTCAATTTATACAGAAAGTCAGATAAGGAGCTGTTTCAGATGTGCTGAAAGGAGGTAACCAGTACTCACATTTGAATCCATTTGAATCCCAGCACACACAACAGAAATTAAGATCAGAGTCCAACAGCTTCACAAAGTAAATATGACAGTATAAGCAATTTACACTACTTAGACAATACAATTTTGCTGTTGCCTAAAACATGAAGGCTATTATAATGCAAGACGGACAGTAACTTGGTTGAACAAGAGTGGGAGAGGCAAGAAAGCAGAAAATTTTATACTCCCAAGTAATGCAAGATGATGTCTCTGAGGCTTCTCAGCATTATCAGATGAGAAACAGCTAATAGGGGCTCTGTGAGCTCAAGACCAGTGTGCAAGGCTATGCACACAAACACACTGAACCCTGTCCTGGAGAGTTGCTATTTCAGTGGACATGGGTAAGGAAAAATAGATGAAGGGAGAGAGACAGAGGACTGAAAAAAACAAGTCTTTTCATTACAAGTCATTAATAAGACCATTGCAGAGCCAGGAACAGCACGTGTCCTCCCTATGTTTATTATTTACCACTGAACCACACTCCTACATAGAATGTATGAAGCAGCCCAGACCTAGTCACACACAGCATCTCAGAAAGTACAGGCTCTCCATATTGAGATTTGCTTCCTGCAGAGATACACTGTCATGATCAAGGATATGGATCTTTTACATCTATCACATAAGAATGCAACATAAAATTGAAACAAGGACCAAAGACTACACATACTGTACAGCTCCACTGACATCTGGAAATACATCCCTTTATCTACACCAGTAGAAGATTACAGGTACTGACACTAGTAGGTGTTACCATTCATGGTCCTAGATTAAAAATAATAAGTAAAAAGTATAAAAAGGCCACGCAATCAGATCAAGAGTCCATCTAAATCCAGTATCTCTTTTCTTATTACAACAGTCGATGTAAGGTTGGGGAGAGGGTGGAGAAGAAAAATACAGAATTAACCACCTTCTATTGGGGATATGCTTACCAAGAGATTTTTCTCCTGTCACCAGGTGAATGATGAGAACCAACAGCACAAAGAATCAGTTTCTTTTGTTTTGAGCTTGACTCCTGCTAGTCTTGTCTGAAGTCATTTCACCTACCTACGTGAACAACTGCCAGTATATGTGTCCATTATAAAAGCACAACAGTTCCCTTATTACTTACTTCACTGGAGACTGAGAATGAAGCCATGTGTTTACTTACAAGTAATTCACCAAGGTCACCTACAAGTCACTAATTCATAAAACTTATCTATCTTCAGTAAGTCAAACCATACATTCTGTGGATTGTGTTGGTCACATTTGGACATGAGCAAAGAATCCAGCTGGTTTGGTTTGCTTTTTTAAATCTAAAATCACATACTCTCCTATAGGAAACCCAAGAAAAACGAAGCTTTCGTAACTATTTAGTACAAGTCACACACATAAACACAGGATACAGGCCCTGTGTGTTTCATGGCTTTCACACTTTCTCCACAGCAGGACACAATATCACTTCTACAGTGTATTTAACAGAATGCAGAAGATAAATAAAATCAAATGCCAAATTTTGTACTTACTATTTGTGATTTCCTTGGCATTGGTGCTGGTGGCTGGATTTGTGCCAAAGTATTTGCTGTAGAACCAGTCTGCGTTCCTGGAATTTCGCATACAGAAGATGACTCTCCTGCTAAGGGAAGTAAACCAAGTAAGTATTAGGCATGCTTTCAAAAAAAGTAAGAGTGATAGTATCAATGAAACCAAACTAATTATTCTTAAAAGTATACAAATCATTTCATATCCCATGAGTATTTAATTTTTACTGGTTCTTTTTAAACAACTGAACAGAATTTTTCTAACCTTTTCCTTACCAAAAAGGCCACTTTTCCCAAAGACAACAACCTAAGACCTTTAACACAGCAGATATGCTAAGAGAGATAAAATAGATAAGAGCAGAACCAAATATCCTATTCCCCCATTTCTTCACTACAGATTGTGTGCTGTTAGAACCTTTCTTTCCTAGTAAAGACCATCATTATCAAGGTGCTGTATCCTTCACAGGAGACTCCTGACACAGATGGCAGACAGCCATTAGCAAATCCCCCTGGGATACGTCAAGAGGAAATAAAAAAGAATCACAGTAAGAAAAAATGAATATAAAATATGCAGTAGAAGAGGAAACCAGCTATGAGAAATTCCATTACAACCACCACAGATCTGCACAAACTTTACTGTAGAGATTTTATGGAGATTACATTATTGACATGTCCCTAACTAGTAGTTACTTTGAACAACAAAAAACGCAAAATGAGTAATGAACTCTGAACGCCATTAACATGAAAAGAGCAATATCAAGTTGCAATTTAATTAAAAGTGACACTATGGAGCTCTGGATTTTCAAGCCAGAAACACATTTTTCTATTCTAAAATGTGTATCTGACACCTTGTTTATGACATATGCAAACAACAGGGCAAACAAAAATTTTCAAACCCACTTTGTTTGAGTGGGTTTTAAGGTGAGGTTAAAAAAACTAAAGCCTAACTGGAATTGAATCTGGCAAGGAATGTCAAAGACAACAAGTAGGGCTTCTATAAATCCATAGGTAACAAAAGGAAAATAAGAGAATATGTGGACCCATTGTTGAACAAGATGTGATTCTGGTTACACAGTACATGGAAAAGGCTGAGTTACTGAAGGCTTTAGTTACTTCTTTGCCTTAGCCTTTACTAGCAAGACAGGTCTTCAGGAATCCTGCTCCCAGACATCAGGGGAGAACCTAGAGCAATGAAGTGCAAAGTCCTCTACCTGGGGACAAATAGGCCATGCACCAATATATATTGGTGGCCACCTGGCTGAAAAGCAGGACCAGAGGCAGTGGGCACAAACTGAAACACAGGAGCCTCTGTCTGAACATCAGGAAACACTTTGTTACTGTGAAGGTGACCCAGCACTGGCACAGGCTGCACAGACAGGCTGTGGAGTCTCCATCCTTAGAGACACACCAAAGCCCTCAGGCACAGTCCTGGGTGATCCACTCTTGTTGTCCCTACTTGAGGAGAGGGGTTAGACCTGATGACCTGAGGAGGTCCCTCCCATCATCAACCATTCTGTGATTCTGTTTATTACATGGCCCCATTATTGACTTTATTTGCCCCATAGCTCTGTTCATGCTAAAGAACTTGAGGCAGCAGGGCCTACACAATTACAAAGAGAAAGAAGAATAATGTTGGTACTGATTATATTTAAATGTGTAAGGTAAATAAACAAATTAAAGAAAACCTCAACAAACCCACACTCTCTCTTTGATTGTTATAATGATAGCCTAATTACAATAAAATAAATCTCTAAACCACAATTACCAGGTTGTTGTAGAGACCCAAGTCCTCTGGTCTGCCCTTTGTTAGTTAAGCCAGATGACTTCTCAGTCCTGTGCAGAAAGTGAGAAATTGATCCATTTCAGAAACACACAAAACTCAAAGAGCAACAATACAGAGTACTTTAAAAATTACGGAAGTCTTGGCATGTCTTCAGTATATTCTGGTGACAGCTATTTTGCTTTTAAAACACTACTTTTCTTCTGTATTTTTGATTAAGCCAATTGAAAGTCGGACTTTTAATTTTAAAAAAGTAAGGCGGAAAAATAATACAGCTTTGATTATTGCAATTTGTGTCTTCTCCTGAGTTTTGAAGTTCCTTTCACTGTTATTTTTTTCTTCTTAAAATTATGTATCCATATTAGTCTGTGCATTTATAGCAAGCTTCAACAAGTTGTGTCTACCTTTTAGGTAGCATGATACCATACAATAAAAGGGCTAGAAAGGAGCCTAAAGGTCAAAGATTGCCTTCATCTTTCAGTCCCAATTTGCAAATGGAACCTTATTTCTTCCAAAATTTTCTCAAGGATCCTCTTTTCTAGACTTCTCATCACCTCATTGATCTCCCCTGGTTCCCACCACAGTATTTCATTTTTCTACAATGATCCAAACTGAATACAGCTGTCCTGCTGAGGTGCCATTGATGTTAAGTCAGCTGGGAGAATGAACTCCTATCATTTGCAGGCTATGGTAAAACAATACTATTTGTCTTTAACTCTTCCACAACAGCACTAGGTCATCTGCCTTACTTACTGTGCCCTTACAGATCCTTCTTCTAAGGACTTTTGCTTACCCATCCTCTGCTGTTCTCCATGCTTCATTCCTGTAGTTAATTCTTAATTACAAACGGTCGCTTACTGAATGACACCCTACTTCTCCCTTGACCACTACTTCAGTTTCTCAAGGCCACTTTGGATATGATCCTGTTTGCCAGTGCATTTGTCCCTCCTAACTTAAAATTTAAGTTCCTGCAAATTTAAAAATTATTTTTTCTTTTCCAGGTCTCTCTAGTTCTTCCATGAATGAAAAGATTGAATGGAACAAAACTTATGCAAAGCATGTGAACAATAAATGGCACAATCAAGCATTAGATCCCGTTATCTCCTATTTCTTACTAGATGAGAATTAGGAATCGAATATTTTTTGTGGTTCCTTATTTCCATAATAGCTAAGTGTTCTGGAGATATTCTGCAAGTCATATAACCTTAAATCACTAGGCTGTATTGTTTTTACTGTAGGAACCCTTGTTATCTGCTTCCTTAGCATCTGCCTTGTGTTCATTCCCACACACTAGAACACATCATTGGCAAAAGCATGCATGCTTTATTGATGACTTGCATGTTATAGATATATTGAAAAATTGGTAAGTTACTAAAAACGATTCATTATATTAAACACTAAAATGACATCAGTTACCCAGGAATAGGCTTTCTCTGAGAAATTCTGCTAGGAGGTTGTGGGGGCAGTGGTGGTGGGGTTGGCTTGGTTTGTGGAGGAGCTGGCTGCTGTTTCGATTGCTGGTTCAAAGCTTCTATAATGCTGGCTGTCTTTGCCACTGGAGGTGGTGGTGCTGGAGAAAGTACATCTATAGAGGAAAGTTAGACAGCAACATGGAATAAATATCTATTTACCATTTTGATTCTTGGGTTGTCATTACTGGTTCCCCTCTTACAGGACTTATCCTCATTTAAGAAAAATGCTTTACTACATGTAATGGAAAGAGGACTTCTTTGGAAAGCAGTTTACCTTTTGTTTCACCTAGTCAAAGTTGGAGAGCTCACAAGCACTTAAATTTATTCAAGCTTTGAAGTGCAAGCAAAGAAAATTCTTACCAAAGTCACTCATATTCTTGAAAACAGTAGATAAGAATATATTTTTAAAAGTGCTAATATTATTTGCTCCATCAAGGCCTTCAGTCTGTGTTTTATGGAAAAGTAACTGAGTGAGTAATATCTGGCAAATCTTATTTAGAGGAACATCTTTTCTTAAAATCCTGTTGTAATTAACAACTAACAGCAGACTAGGTTTAGCAATTAATTAAAATTGCTATTGAATTCTCTAATTTACCACAACAGCAGCTGGCAGTGCATTAAAACATCCTTTTGCATTCCAATGGTCTGCAAGAATCAAGCATAATGTGGAGACACAGCCCCAGGCTTACATGTAACACTCACCTTTACAACTAGTGAGAAATGCAGCACTAAAACTATATATATATATGAAATGATGAGCCCTTTAGCTCTAGTAATTGATGGTGTTTCCTGCTGACCCTGCACTACACCATACATCCTCACTGGAGCATCAGAGAAGACAGTTCGTTACTGGATGGGAACGATAGGCCAAAGCTACAGTCACCAAAAGAGGAAGTATGAGTTGTGGAAATGAAAAAATAAGCCAACTATGATTAGATACAGTAGAAGGGAAAACAGGGGAAAGTGGAAACATACTTGTAGATGTTACACGCAATGGCGGCACAGGGGGATGAATAGCTGGTGGATCTGATGAAGACCTCTGCCTGCTTATACTTTCCACTCCTAAAGAATTTGTCTTCCACACTGCATTAGATGAAGAAATTGTCTGAATACCACTGCCAAGAACTGAAGGCTGAACTAAAAAGAGAGGAAAATACTGCATTATTATTATTGCTTACCCTAAGCACAAAGGGTTAATATCCACACCCGGGCTTTCAGAAATGCTGTGGCTAGACCACTATATTCAGCAACACTATATTCAATGACTATATTCACTCCATCCTGATGGAATGCCAGAGCAGAAATCAGTCTGGTGTTAAAAATTGCACAGCAAGACTTCACCCAGAAACTTCTAACACTTTACCTAAGCAAAATTTGTCTCCAGTCATTACATTAAAATATGCCAATACTTGAAAAAGCACAGATTTCTCAGTAAGAAGACAGAAGGCAAGTCTTGCTACCTTCTTTAATCCCTGACTGATAACTGTAATTTTCTCAGGTACTGCAAGAAAAGGACCTCACTCTTCCACGAGCATGAGCACATATAGCTGACTCAAAGTGAAACGTCAGTTTTGACTTAGAAACAACATAAAACTGTAAATCTGAATTTCACTCAAGCAAGAAACTATAATAACTAGTCGTGAAACAGTCACAAAGTACTTCTTCAGAGCCTCTTAAATGACTTCATTCTGAAGAGCTGCCTCCTCATTTAATAAAAACACTCTCCAGGTTTTCTTCATAAAGCCAGTATTTTGCACATATTATGCCATTTCTCCCTACTCAGACCATAAGCATCATATTAAGAAAAGATGAAACAGAGTAAGGTGAGAACAAATATTAGGTTGCAGGGAAAAGCATAAAAGGCTCAGAAGACTTGGAAAACAGCCTAAAGCTATGAGGATAAAGGAGTAATAATACACCATAAGCATAACATTAACAACATCAGCAATCGACAAGAAGCTACGGTCAATGATACTATTATAGCTTTTAACTAAATACGTAAATTAATAGGCTATTACATTGCTAGAGTAAAGAATATGAGCTAATAATCTCAGGCAAGCAAATATGAGCAATAATCTCAAGCATGTCTTCATGGCATAAGTTCTATTATAGTGATGCCAAGAAGTTTGGGGTTGGGAATGAAATTAAAATCACTTTTTTTGAAATGTGTCATTTAATAAAGGGCAAACTGTGGGTAAGGCAGTATGATTGGCCATGATTAAAATAATATCAAAGGGTAAAATAGTCTTTTTAACTATTCAGTTGTATTACTAATTCAGAGATAGAATGTAACAGTTAAAAAAACCAGGCAAGCTCCTTGTGTCAATTTTCCTGTTTGGTGGGGAAAACATTCCTTTCCATCAAATAAAAAAATGTTGTCTAGCTATTAATCTTAGAGTTCATGTGAAATGTTAGATTAAAGTAATCCCACCTTGGTTAAGTTTTACATGCTTCTAAACTTCCCCCAGTCCCATGCTACTCTTTCCAAGCAACCCAAAACCATGCTTTTCTGTTCTCAGTTTTTCTGCCCCTTTTATGCAGCCATTCCATAACTGACTTTTCATATTACACAGAAGATCAGTTTGGCATCTCAGACACAATCACTGGTGTGTGGAGTCTTGCATTCTGACCTCTGCACAGTGCTCCCAAAGGCAGAAGCCACCCATGTGTGCCTAGAACATTTCCTGATCAAACCTCCTCTTGTGGAGTCTGAATTACAGCACCATAGAAAACCATGTGTTTAATAATAGTAACTTTAATTTAATCGAATAAATAAATTTAGCCTCCATGAAAGATGGTGGATTAATAAAGGTATTAAAACAATGAAACACACCGAATACGACCTGTACAAAGAGGACCTATACAGATTTCTCTATGCTTCTTCACTATGATGCAAACTGATCACATACAAAGATAAGAATGAAGTTCACAGCACCAGGTTTAATGGTAGATTTTGCACACACACAACCCTCTGAATCAGGATGAGCCATGTACTTTTACACTGTTCTAATGACCTGGGGACAACCAGCAACTGGCAGCTGTATTTTCAGTCACCTATCAGGCCTCTAAAATTATCCAGTTCTCCACATCATGACACTTAAACTTTTATTTCAACAACCCTGAAGCATGTATTTATTAAGAGAAGAATCTGCAAGGTTAAAATCTCATGTTCTGTATGCACTCTCCATTCTCTGAGGTCTTAAACAAATTTTCACAGCAGACAAATGCTATTGAAATTTCATCTTTAACACTGAACTCTGACAACAACATCTTCAAGAAACAGAAGTATAAAAAGATTGAATATAACAAAAAAAATTGATGAGCTACATTGACTGCAGCCCTCCTTTTAATAAATGGTTTAATTCTGGTGAGGTTGTCTGGGTATTGTTTTCCCAAACACTACTGTGTACTGTCTTGCAGGTATAGCAAAAATGAAACTCAGAACAAGCTATTTAGATTCACTTCATGGACATAAAATGAGGTCATCAATAACTGTTCCAATACTTACCTGTGCAAAATCACTGTAAGAAAAAAACCTAAAAATTAAATTATTTTTAAAAAGAGTTATGATCCAATTCTTCTAATATAAGATGATATTTTCTAGTACCTTTGCCAATATTCCTTGGAGGTAGAGGAGGTGCACTACTTGTAACAGGTACTGCAGGCTGAATGGGAGGTGGGCTGCCACTGAGTATTGCTCCATACGTTTCATTCTGTAATATACTTGGCATAAATCCTCTTTGCTTGTCCTTAGCAATGTTTGCTGCATCTCTTGCCAAGGATGCTACATTAGGCTGAAGTTGGTTTGATCCAAGCTGGTAGAAGCTGACAGGCCTGTCCTCTCTCCTGTTGGGACTGGGTTGCTTAAACATAATAACAGAAGTATTCATCAATATCACATTAGTTGTACTCATTTTATTTATTAGTTGATAGAAAGTTATTAGTTTCTAGAAAGAAAAAATGGCTTCTAAAATGCATTTTTGTTGCTTTTAATACAAAACCTAAACCCTACATTCTGCCCTCTTCAAGACATAGTAACTATGCACACTAACAACAACAAAAAAGATTAAAGGTGAATTGCACTTCAAACAGTTAACATAATCTCATTTCTTCTGTAGTACACTGCTACAGGATAATACTGTATCCCTATACACACAAGACTATACTTCTATAGATAACCAATACAGATTTTCAGCCCGGATCAAGTAAAGTTTCCCTGCATCAAAATACCCAACAGTACTTTCAAAACTAAATAAACAACTGAAGGTCCTAAGCCCCATCTGAATTTCAGCAGAACTAAATCCCAAATGGATGATCATGACCTCAAAACTCAAACACAATTTCATCCAAGTATTCTACCCGTAGCTCAGCCTACAACAAATGAGTAGCCAAAACTTCTCATTAACTCTTTTTAGTCCACTAGTATCACTCGGTAAATTTGGGAGATTACTTCAGTCGGCAGCTGGGATGAAACATTGCTCATCCCACTCACATTATCAAATTATATCTAATTAGCTGTCTTTGAGATTTACAGCAATCATCTTCACTTAGCATTATTCTTTCTGTTTCAACAGCAAGCATAGTTATTACTGTTATCAAATTATAATTAAAATAGCTGGAGTTACAAATTCATGTGGCTAGCACAGGAATGGACTTTAACAATTCACAGCCCAGAGAGCATAAATATACCTTCAGAAATAGTGCTAAATAAACATGCCATACTGACATACTCTCTGTATGAAATTAAAATAACCATTTCTAGTAATAGCATTTAGTCAGAATAAAGATTTACATTAACAGTATCACTAACAAGCAGTTGATTTTCCTCTGAATACATTCAATGCTTACTTCTGGGTTGGTCATGTAGGGCCTTTAGATGTGTTGTAGCACAGCATTATAGTTCCAAGATTTATCAGAATGATGTACGTGATAGTCCCTACCCTTACTTTGGCTTAGCAGCCTCACTCCTCACTGGCTGACACTCTCCGTTCCCTGACCTCTCCACTGTCTTAATTCTGGGACTTGTTTCAGCCCACACTTCCTTCTGCTTCCTAAACCAGCAGAAAATTCTTTTTCATGTTTATGATTCAGCTTTTCACTGGCTCACCAAACTGAAGCAGTTCACTACAGGGACAAATGCGTGCCAGAGTGGAGGTAAAAGCTGAGGCAAGACCAGGAAGCCAGAGTGTACAACAATAGCAAAAACCACTTGAATTCTCTTAACCTTCTTTTAGGTTAGACTCTCTTTTATATGAAATATTCTGGACTAAAAGAACCTAAATTTCAGACATTACCTTTTCGGACATAGATTACAAAATCTGTTCAATTGTCTTACCAGCAAGACAAATCCATTAGCTTGCCATTTATAAACAAAACTCTGATATGATCCTAAGCAACAATTCACCCGTGCAAACAATGTAGTCACAGACACTACTCTGTGATTAATAGTCTTTAATCTCCTTTCAAAAGTCCCTGCAGTATAAACCCATTAATAGTGGGCAGCAAAGTAGGAGCTTCATTACTTTACCCACAATGCTGAGTAGCAAATACCTTCCTACACGAGATGGAGCTCAGGGACTAGTCAAAATAAGAACACTCAAATGCAGAAGGCAACTGGCAACAATGAAGAAAGCAAAGGAAAAGAACAGATCAAAAAACAAATTTAGAGCATGCCAGAAAGGGATCTAGACTTGTAAATTACCAAAAACTTTTACAGCTGGAAAAAATGAGATCTCTAAAGGTTTCATTTTGCTTTATCAAAATGATCATCATTACTATTGTTATCTGGAGGGTGATAAAATACATAGGAATACATAAATATGGGGATAGAGTACGAAAGCTCATGCAGAAGAACTGGATGTAGCAGCTCATGGATTTCAGATTCTTCCACAGATACCAAAACTTTAAGGAAAAATCTTAAGAAGATTCTCAGAAGGTGGAAATTGTGCTTTGAAAGGGATGGCCTGTGCCACCTTTTGTTGCTAATTAGGCCAAGTCAAGCACCAGAGGTAACAGCTATCTTGGACTAGAAACAGGACATGTGGAAAAGAATCCTATGCACACACCGTATTGTAAAAATGGTATTTCACAACAGAGGAATTACTGATGTCAAAATTAGTCTCCAAAACATTTCAGCCAATTTAATGGTCTGATGACCTAACAATTTTAAAGACATTCTATGAAGGTAATGGAAATGAACCTGTGACAGTCAGGTTTTAATAGTTCTGAAAACAAAGAAAAACCTAACACATAAGACTTGGTTTTATATTATTAATTTAGTGTTAGCAATTTATGCCCTAGCTGAGATGGGGGATTTTGCAAGAGAAGTATTAAAATACTAAAGCTTATAGAAAGAAAAAGTCAAATTTCATTATCCAGAGGAGAAAGGGGTTTTTGTTAGCTACTTTCAAAAAACGTTGTGCTAAGAGCTGAAGACTAATATAAAGCCTATTGTGTATTCCTTGTACTTTATAAGAAAAGCAGAAAAGGTATAAGCAATTATAACACCGCACACACACACAAAGAACAAAAACCTGTTCAATACTTACATGGAATACTTCAAATTATGAAAGCTTCAGGATGTCACTAGTATTTTGGAGCCTATACATAATTTCAAATAACTTGTCCCCTAGAAATTCATGCCATTTTTAGGTGTAAAAAAATGGTAGTTTGTTACCTCTCTGTGTATTTAGGTGCTTAAATACTTTTTCAAATTGGACCCTAAACTGGAAAATTAAATTTTGAAAATGCAGTGAAGATCCTGTGCTATTGGAATGTTTTGCAATATGACCATCATTCAAGCCATCTGGACATGGTCCTGGGCAACTGGCTCCAGGTGATCCTGCTATAGCAGGGAGGTTAGACTCCCAACCCCAACCATTCTGTGATTCTGGACCTAAAAGTACCACAACTCCACTAAAAATTTCAGGTATGAAAAGCATGAAAACCAAAATTATTTTATACATGAAGATTCAGAATTAAGACCCTGCCCTGCTATTAATGGATGTAAGCTTATTTAATGCACAGGTTCAGTTGAAGACAAAATAATGCATAAACTGGTCTAAAGTTAAAGCCATTGACTGGAGATGTTTCACAACCATGAGGAGATAGTCTGAGGTGCCTTTCTCTGTAAAGGCAATTTTCCCAGTTCATGTAATATCTGCTTCACAATCAGCAGTTCCAAATATTCCTGATGTATTGAAACCGACTATTGACTCCATTGAAAAGAAGATATAACATATGGCTAATTGTAATTTGGCACAACACGGTCACGTTTTAAGAGGAAAAAGAAGACTAACTATAATTTCAGAAACAAAAATTCAAGCTCTGCATTTTACTACAGAACTTTATTTCAAATTATACTTTTTTTACCTACAGTAAAAAGCAAAGTTATTGAAATAATTATGAACATCACACTTACTCATATATGTGTACAGAAAAATAATGTTGATACAAACCTGAAGCTTTTCATCCACATCATCATCACTTTCATCCAGATCTTCATGAAGTAACCGCCATTCATATTCTACATGAACATGAGAATTAAATCTTCCAGACAGTGCTTGAGTAAGCTAAGGGAAAAAAAAAAGGATGACTTTTGACACATTATGTGCAGTATGTATTTTAAAACAATATATTTAAAACCAAACAAAGTCCACATATAGGAAGAATCTTGCTTTCTGCAATCTGGAAAGTTACTGCACTGAAGTAAATTTAAAGAATTAAGCTGTTACCAAATATGACAGAAATAAATCAAAAGTAACTAGACATTTCATCAACCATTGTAGATCCATTTTCCATTTTCTGCTAAGAAGCACCACATTGTATTTGCTTTGATTTGAAAATTGCAATTCAAAGAAATTAAAACTGCAATGGCAGTTTTATTGAATCTGAGTCACTTATTGAGAAGCCTTGACTCCTCTAATATGATGGGGCATCCACAACTTCTCTGGGCAACAAGATAATGGCTTTCATCCATGGCCTTCACCCATGAAAAGTACTTTAGTAATTAGATTTCAAGGAGATGTCAGACACTTAGATTCATAGAATCATTCAGGTTGGAAAAGACCTTTAAGATCATTAAGTCCAGCCAAGAACCCAGCAACACCACATCCACCACTAACCCATAGCCCTAAGTGCCACATCTACAGTACTTCTAAATACCTTCAGGGAAGGTGACTCAACCACTCCCTTGGGCAGCCTGTTCCAATGCTCGACAACCCTTTCCAGAAGAAATTTTTCCTACTATCCAATCAAAATCGCCTCTGGTGCAACCAGAGGCCATATCCGCTTATCCTGTTGCTTGTTCTTGGGAGAAGGCACAGATGCCCACCTGCCTACAGCCTCCTTTCAGGGAGTTGTAGAGAGTGATTGGGTCACCCCTGAGCTTCCTTTTCAACAACCTAAAAAATCCCAGCTCCCTCGGCCACTCCTTGTAAGACTTGTGCTCCAGATCCTTCACCAGCTCTGCTGCCCTTCGCTGAACTCACTCCAGCTCCTCAAAGTCTTTTTTGTAGTGAGGGGCCTAGAATTGGACACAGGACTCGAGGTGCCAAGTACAGGGGAACAACCACTGTCTTGGTCCTGCTGGCGTCTCTATTGCTGATACAGGCCAGGATGCCACTGGCCTTCTTGGCCACCTGGGTATACACTGGCTCATATTCAGCCAGCTGTTGACCAGCACCCCCAGGTCCTTTTCCACCAGGCAGCTTTCCAGCCACTCTGCCCCCGGCCTGTAGCTCTGCAGAGGGTTGCTCTTACCTGGTGTTGGACACAGGACTTGGCCTTGTTGAGCCTTGTTGGCTCTGCAAAGAGACCTGGAACGGTTGGATAAATGGGCAGAGTCCAATAAAATGAAGTTTAACAAGTCCAAGTGCCGAGTCCAGCATTTTGGCCGCAACAACCCCCTGCAACATTATAGGCTAGGGACAGAGTGTCTGGACAGTGCCCAGGCAGAAAGGGACCTGGGGGTACTGATCGACAGCTGACTCAACACGAGCCAGCAGTGTGCCCAGGTGGCCAAAAAGGCCAACGGCATCCTGGCCTGTATTAGGAATAGTGTGGCCAGCAGGACCAGGGAAGTCATTCTTCCCACGTACTTGGCCTCAGTGAGGCCGTACCTTGAGTGCTGTGTCCAGTTCTGGGCCCCTCAGTTCAGGAAGGACGTTGAGACGCTTGAAAGCATCCAAAGGAGAGCGACAAAGCTGGTGAAGGGCTTGGAACACAAGCCCTGTGAGGAACGACTGAGGGAACTGGGGTTGTTTAGCCTGGAGAAAAGAAGACTCAGAGGTGCCCTTATCACTCTTTACAACTACCCGAAAGGTGGTTGTAGTCAGGTGGGGGTTGGTTTCTTTTTACAGGCAACAACTGACAGAACAAGAGGACACAGTCTCAAGCTGCACCAAGGGAAATTTAGGTTGGATGTTAGGAAAAAGTTTTTTACTGAAAGAGTGGTAAAGTTCTGGAATCGTCTGCCTGGGGAGGTGGTGGAGTCACCATCCCTGGATGTGTTTAAAAAAGATTGGACATGGCACTCAGTGCCATGGTTTAGTTGAGGTGGTGTTAGGGCATGGGTTGGACTCAGTGATCTTGAAGGTCTCTTCCAAGCCGGTGATTCTGTGATTCTGTGAACCTCATACCGTTGGCCTCAGCCCATTGATCCAGCCCATCCAGATTCCTCGGCAGAGCCTTCCTATCCTCCAGCAGATCAACACTCCCATCCAACTTAGTGTCATCTGAAAACCTATTGAGGGAATCTTACTTGTGCATCTGTGACTAATAGCTCAACAGAATCACCCACTGGCCTCAAAAATTTTAGCATTTCTGATGCAGCTGAAGAAAATACCGTTTTCTTCATAAAAGCATATAACTTTATGTAAGCATATAACTATTTCTAAGGATATAACTATTTCTAGTACACCACTATTGCATCTGGAATATATTCACTGAATATTCAGCTGTAAACTGTTAAATGATCAGACATGAAACGCACACACAGAATGACACGATACTCACCAACTCTTCACAGTGAGTATGTTTTAAACGTTTAGCTATATCAAGTGGCGTCTCTCCTGCTTCATTTGCTATATTACAGCAAAAAAAGAAATGTGTGATGAGAGGTGTCACTATTAACATGTCCATTACCAAAGACAAACGTGCAGATACACAGGGAAGTACTAGACCAACACACTCGAAAACTCATCTCCTTCTTTTATATGTAGGTCCAGCTCACATCAACCCTCTGAACATGACAAGCAGTAGCAATTCACCATGCCATATGTGTATATGAATGACAGACATGAAATGGCAGTATATAACTTGACAACAAAACAGCAATTAAAAATCTAAATGTGTTTAAAAATTAAGTGCAATATATGTCAATTTTAAACTTGAAATAAACAGTGAATACTGATTCTTTAATAATGAAGATTATGTTTACAGAATTATGATAAACAATGGAGGAGAAAATGCACTTATTCCAACTTCACTGTTTCTTATCTGAAGCAATGACAAATAGGAAATTGAAGTACACATTACCCTTTTACCTATTTCAATAGAAGCCTTCCCTCTCAGCAGCAGTTTGAGGCACTCAACGTTGTCTGTTAGACAGCAATAATGCAGGGCTGTGCTACCTTTACAGGTTTGCTTATCTAGATTGCCACTATTGGAGTACAAGAGAGAAGAAAGGTAATTAAACTTAAGTTTCCTGCCCTAAATTATTAAACCACCTTCATTAGAAGATTTTCAAAGACTAAAATTATATTTGCAAATACAGCTTTAGTACTTAAGTATTGTATTTATTTAGTATTTGTATGACTTGACACAAAAGCAATGCCAATATTTAGCTTTCCATACACTTACCTGTTTTGCACTAAAAAGTCAACTATATGAAGGGATGTTCTATCAACTGACCTAACAGCAAGGTGCAGCGCTGTTTCGTCTTGCTCCTAAGAATAAAATGAAAAAAAAATTTGTTTCCTCTGAAGAAGAAGCAGAAATTTTAATAAGACATTAATCAGATCAATTAAAACATGTAATTTCAAAATATTCAAACATGCTACCATTAAAACATCTGTGAAGAATTACTGTGTCCCTTTCATTCCTTTAAAGTAAATAAACAAATAAATGGGTTGAAAACTAACAGATTATTGAATGATTTAATGTTTAATGTTTAAATAAATTTAAAATACGATAGTATTTGGAAACAATTTTAGATTAAACTCTTTAGTATCTTCTTTAGTTATTGTTAAATTTAATCATTAAAAGGACATGCATTCAGAAGTTATTTCAAATAATTTTTAATTAATGAATGCATATTGCACTTACAACAATTTGCCTAATAAAATTTACAACACTTACATGGCCATTGGCCAGTGGAATTTTTTCTGTGAGATCCACACCATCAGCATACACTTGAACTAATCCCAGAATGTCTCTTGATTTGACTGCTTCACAAAGAGCATGCAATTTAGCTGCATTGTCAGCATGCTTCTTCCTTGCATATTTTCTCTCAATATACTTGGCAGTAATGTAATCTTTTCTTGCATTCCTGAAATTGAAAATGATTTACTTCTATAACTTTCAGCAGAAGATACACATTAACATTTCCATAAATACATGCAAGTCTTTTGAAACCATTCATTATGATAATTTTTCTTTTTAAATATGCATGTAGCCATGCAGTCTCATATTTCATGTATGAAATGTAGTTACAGAAAATGAATCAAATATCCAATCCAAAGACAGACGATGAATTTCTTCTTCCAAATTCTGTGATGATGTTGAGATCAAGACTACCCAGCTCTATGTACAGAAGATACATCAAAGCTTCATAATGCTGGTTTATGTTGCCCTGTAGGTTTATGTTTACCTGACTTGGTACTCCTACATATGCTGGAAAGGGATGGAAGGCATGGGATACAAAAAAAACCAACAAAACAAACCAAAACAAACCCCCCACAAACTATCTTATACCTCTGCACAGACTATCCAGACCTTGAATTTGAATTCACAGCAGTGAGTATGTCCTTTAAACTCTTCACCACAAATGTAACAGGGAGGACATGTTGGAGATTTTAGTGACATTTCTAAACCGAGATGAAAACTTAGTCCACCTGACTCAGCATGAGTTATCACTTTTGCTGTTGATGCCCAGTTACACATCTACTCCTCTTCCCATCACAGCAAGACAGGAGTTGCATGCCTGCCAAAGGCATAACTCCTTACCAGCTCTTGGGATGTACACACAGCATTGCACAGAAGATATTTAACAAAGTCATACCTTATCATCTAGATACTATGTAATGGGCAAGAAGTAAAAAACCCCAATAAATAATAATAAATTGTATGGATGGATAACCCCTTTTCATAAAGCATTTGATAGTATTCAGGTTCTCATTTCAATAAAATAGCCCCAAATTTGATAGCAGAGTTATCAAACTAAATGATCTTTCTAAATACAAATTTTTAGAAGTGTTCTTGTTATATTGATTTAGAATACGGTAAAATTATCAGTAATTTTACTTATTAATATTAATACTCTACATTATTATTAATAGTAGTAGTCAAAAATTATCTAGACTGTCTCGTTTAACACTGTTTTTGTCAGAATGCTGAAAGTCCACATAATGTAAAATTAGCTTCATCCAGGGCCGATTCTTCTGGGTTTGTTTCTGCAGTGCTTACTAGCTCTTTTATGATGAGTAGTATCCAGCCAAGTAGGCAGCTGTCCTTGCTGTATCTCTGCCATCACTGTTCAGTGCTTTCGAGGAATTCAGTTAAATGTTCTGTCTTCATTCCACAGAGCTACGGACTTTGGTCCTAGGTGTAGTTTCTAAATGCTGTTCTGTATCTTTCAGGCAAATGTGCACCTCATTACAATTTCTATTTTGTCTTCAAATAGCACAAAATTAATTGCCTTGGTTTTAATCCCTATCCTTGGATGTCCTTAAAGTTCCCAGCAAGTCATGGTTAATTTGCTCCTGTCCCACAAACCATGATTCAAAGAGTTGGTAAGATATTCCCTACTATTAGGGAAGGTACAGTCAAATAATAAAACAGACATGCAAGTCATCAGAAGAAAGGTTTACTCTTCGGCTATAAGACCATAAATAAGACATTACACATCTTCCATGGCCTGCCAGTGCAAACCATAATGGCACAGCCCCTTAGCAATATTAATTAATTAATTAATGCCTGTCTTTTCAGAAGCAGTGGCTCTTTACTTACATATCACTGCTTGGATTGGGTTTGACCATCTCGTCAACTGGCAGACAGAATTCCATAATCTCATTAAATCCAGCATTCCCAATATTCTTCGCAAGCTGTTAAAAAAGAAAACCCCACAGCTCACTTATTAAACATGTTCAGTTATTGGCCACACACATAACAAGGGGAGGACAAGGGAAAATGAGAGCTGGGACCCCTTAGTTCTGATTCCTTGATCTGCTGCTGTGTCAGCAATAGCAAACAGATTAGGTACTTTCTTTGGAAGTGAATTTTCAGCTGGGATTTAGTACATGAACAAGTAACTGCAGATAATCCAGCAGGACACCAGTTCATACAATGAATGCAAATACTTTGTGCTGGGTAAGAACACACATCTGAACTGTCACAGAGCAGCTGATAAGTGGTAACTTCTTCGTGTAGCAAAGCTGAATACATTTTCTTCCTTTGGAGATTAAAGTTCTCTTCTAAAATAATGCCAAATAATTAATGGGCTAAGTATTTGTGAAATCCTTCAATTTTTAATCTGAGGCATATTTCTATGTCAAACAGCTGTGTTCTTTTAAAAAGCAACCAAGGATAAAAAGATTTGAAAACACAGAAAATATGAAGCCTCTACTAATTTGAACTCAAAAATAAGAAAAAGTTTACAGTAGGACAGTATGTTCCAGGAGGTTCCATTAAACTTCAAGAATTAAGCTTTCTTAAATTATGTTTATCCAGAGACAACTTCAGGATGGGAACATCTTGCTAAAACGACAAAAATATACTTGTGTTAGAAGTATTTTAGAGTACTATTTTTAAGTTAATAAAAGCAATTTGATTACCAGAAGTTCAGATGTTCCCAGCACATCTAATGTAAGGGATTGCATTCTGGAATAGTGAACACCAAGTTCTCTATGGATTCCTGAGCATTCAATGCAAGTTAAAATTCCCAAATTTGTTGAAAGCCAGGTAGGATCTGAAACAGAAAGCACCCACACAATTAAAATTTATTCAGGGAATTATTTCATTCTAGAAAACGTAGAATACAGAAATGAAATTCTGTAAAATAAGATTCTTGTGCATTAATTATCTTCTTTTTTTAAATTTATTTATGTCTTTACATTTACTCTACCTGGAAAAAAAACCAGGATTTGTTTTAATGCCGAAAGAAATGAAGAGGAAAATTTTTATTTTATTTTTGTGAAGGACATGGCTATCCAAGGGAGCTCGTCAATCATTCCAGTTTGTCATTCTTCAAACAACTTTCAGGAACTGCATTTTCCCACCACTAATATAACAGTGTCACATTCTTAACTGGGAATACAGGTGCAGTTTGAACTGAAATAACAATGTTTACACAGTTGGGGTTCTTGTGTACTTCAAATAGACTTAAGACTAAGCGAAGCAGAAGTGATTCAGAAGTGCACATACAGCACACACTACAAGAGTCTCACTCAACTACTTCAAAGGTACTAAGGCTCATCCCTCTCCTTTCATAGCCCTTGACTGTCTTTTCTCCTGGTATTTTGCATTAACTACATCATTCTCTCATCTTCCAGTCAAATAATTAATTNATTTGAAAACACAGAAAATATGAAGCCTCTACTAATTTGAACTCAAAAATAAGAAAAAGTTTACAGTAGGACAGTATGTTCCAGGAGGTTCCATTAAACTTCAAGAATTAAGCTTTCTTAAATTATGTTTATCCAGAGACAACTTCAGGATGGGAACATCTTGCTAAAACGACAAAAATATACTTGTGTTAGAAGTATTTTAGAGTACTATTTTTAAGTTAATAAAAGCAATTTGATTACCAGAAGTTCAGATGTTCCCAGCACATCTAATGTAAGGGATTGCATTCTGGAATAGTGAACACCAAGTTCTCTATGGATTCCTGAGCATTCAATGCAAGTTAAAATTCCCAAATTTGTTGAAAGCCAGGTAGGATCTGAAACAGAAAGCACCCACACAATTAAAATTTATTCAGGGAATTATTTCATTCTAGAAAACGTAGAATACAGAAATGAAATTCTGTAAAATAAGATTCTTGTGCATTAATTATCTTCTTTTTTTAAATTTATTTATGTCTTTACATTTACTCTACCTGGAAAAAAAACCAGGATTTGTTTTAATGCCGAAAGAAATGAAGAGGAAAATTTTTATTTTATTTTTGTGAAGGACATGGCTATCCAAGGGAGCTCGTCAATCATTCCAGTTTGTCATTCTTCAAACAACTTTCAGGAACTGCATTTTCCCACCACTAATATAACAGTGTCACATTCTTAACTGGGAATACAGGTGCAGTTTGAACTGAAATAACAATGTTTACACAGTTGGGGTTCTTGTGTACTTCAAATAGACTTAAGACTAAGCGAAGCAGAAGTGATTCAGAAGTGCACATACAGCACACACTACAAGAGTCTCACTCAACTACTTCAAAGGTACTAAGGCTCATCCCTCTCCTTTCATAGCCCTTGACTGTCTTTTCTCCTGGTATTTTGCATTAACTACATCATTCTCTCATCTTCCAGTCAAACAATTAATTTCTGAAGATTTAGACAGCTTAGTAATTCATTTGTTTGATAAATGTTTGTTAGTTGCCATTTATACTCTCCTTTTTTAAGACAGCAGGCTTGACTCTTCCTGTAGTCTTACACAATAGCTATTGCCAGAAGTAACTATCGATTTGTGAAGTGCATAAAGCATCAGAGCTGATGTTTTCAGCTACAGTTTCACATCAAAAAACCCTAAGTCCTGCAGAGCCCCTGTAACATAAAAGAACACAGGAAACAGCAGGATTTAAAAAATAATTTGAGGTGGGTTAAAGTTGAAATTCATTGATCAACAAAACCAACACTGCAAACCATAGTCAGCAGGTGCATTCTTCTCAAAATGAGTACAGCCTTAGACATGTTCCCTGTCCCACTTAGTCAAACATGACTATAAAAAAAAAAAAGTGTATTAAGAAAATGCTTCAAGTAGCTTATGGCTGCTCAGTTTTATCTAAATCTTATATTATTAACCCACATTTTGTGTAAGTTCATTTGATTTATGTAATCGAAAGCTACAATTAGCAAAATACATGGCAGAAAAATAAGCTTCTTAGTAACTTTTCTCCCCTCTGACAATAAGCATATAGCATATCAATCTTACTAAAGTAGTTCCATTAAATTGTTAGCATATTCTACTATGTGTATAATTTTTGTGAGATAATGAATAAAAGTGAAAGCATAAAACATTAGCTTAGATATTCTCATGAGACAAAGAATTTTTACCAATTAAAAATATACTTAATTGAGTCACCTTGTGCTCCACAGTCACAACAAACATCATTTCCAGTCATCCTCTGGACTTCAGATATAATTTCTTTTGTCAGTTCCTGGACAATATTATTTTCTCCTGTGTTATCATCTCCTTTGAATGCATTATTTAAAGCTTCCTCTTTGCTGTTTTGTAGCACAGATGTCCATCTAAAATGGCAGTAATATTTTGCTATTAAGTGTTTTGGCACTTCTGAAGTTCAAAGTAAGTCTCAGTAGAACACCAGTGACAAAAATAAAATTAGCAAAGTAACTCACATTTGACATTCCTGTTCATCCTCTGCTTGAAAGTGGTACGTCCTGTCGTCTGCACAATAAATCATTTACAAACTGATTAAAAAAATTATTGAAAAACTCATCTTGCAGAAATCTCTCAATGAAATCTAAAATTAATTGATTCCTGAGGGCTCTATTCTCATCACTGGAGTGTGCTGACAGACAAAATGTCTATTTAACAAGTTTCACATTGCTACCTACAGTTTATCTATGATTACATCCATGTTTACATAAGGTGGCTTGTTGCATTTTAAACAGAAGCTGTTTTCTTCAGTGCTGTGCTTTTATCGCATGAGCAGCAGGAGAGCAAAGGAAATGTTCCATGTTCTATATAACCTCAGTAATCACAAGTATAAAGTTCTGCTAGGAGGGAGGGGACTAAAATATAGAGTCCATATTTGAGTTTATCTGTGTATGTAAGAAAGATTCAAAGAGTTCAAATGAGCTTTTAAAACCCAGTAATCACAAATGGCAAAACAAATCTGCCAGACACAAAGTCCAAACTACAACCACCATAAGCTCCAAGCTTTCAATTAAACCAAGCTCACAATTTTCAATGTACTACTGCCCTTCTAATTCTAAGCATTGTTATCATAGTGTACTACTAGAGAAAAAAGCGTAACACATTTTAAGTCTATGGAGCAAATGAGACATGATACAGTTTAATGACTGAGTTGGAGTGAGAATAGTTGATGAGAACAACAGAGGTAAAGCTACTGGCAAAAAGATTCTAAGATGAAAATTTCTAAAATTTGAAAAATATTCAGGCTAAGAGGTATTAAAAGATAGCTTCAAGCATGGAAAATATTAAGACAGTGAAGATATATGAAAGAACAGAAAGGAAAGTGCTACATAAAGAGATTTTATCTTGCAATGATACAGCAATTTGCATTTTGTAAAGAACAAGGGGGGTTTTTTAAACTCTGCAGTAAAATGAAGTGAACAAGTCATGTGGAGAAGGCTAAGAGGCCAGTTATGCCTTGCCAAGTGTGTGATAACATTGCAATAAGCTTATACTGGGTAAAATATGACATGGTCATCAACAAAGAAAGAAAGTGCAAAAGTAAACAGGGAAGCCCAGTTGCTTGAGTAGAAACGAACTAGCTGTGTGTTGCACACAAGCATTCCAGTCTATTCACATAAGCAGCATAGCTTATATTTACAAATGCAGAAGAACTTTATGCTTAAATAAAGGAACAAATGAGGAATACATTTTTATTCTTCTCCCCAGATAATCTGGGATACATATTTCAGTAAAATATCCTAGTGAGAAAACAAAGGAAATATTCGACTACACAATTTCGTATCATCCCCTTCCGATCCAAAAATTAGTCAGTTTTGGTGGGTTTAACATGTAGATTCTTTATCTCACCTTTCTATCTATTATGAGAGAACAAAACAAAAAATGTTTTCAGCATTTTCTTCCCAGTTGCATAGCAACCACCAGAGTTAAATTCTAAAAAGTTTTAAAAGCATCTTTTGATCTTGTGCAAAAGTTGTAACTTTTCAAGATGATCAGCTAGGACATTTTCAGTATGAAGAGTGATGTCACAGCAAAAAATAGTTACTCTACTGTAAGACAGCAAAAAATTATATAGAAAAAAAGAGTGAAGACAACTTTCAAAAACAAATAGTTTTCCAAAGAAACAGACACAGTTAGTTGCATTATGCTAAAATAACTGAAATGTCAAATTTTCAAAGGAAGGACATTTTATAAAGGGAAGCATTCTACCATGGTGAAAATGTTCAAGTGGATTATTGACACATCTACAGGAATAATGCAAAATTCTGCTATAAGCTGCAAGTAAAAAGACCTGAACAACAAACCTACGTGATATGAGGTCAAAACACTTTTTCTCCTCTGGGTTTGTTTTCACTTGGCAGGTTAACAGATTGAGCTTTGCTGGAGGCCGGTTAGCCTATTTGAAGATAAAACATACACATTTTAGTAAATCCATACTGATTGAGCCCTGTTGATTGAAAACACAGGATAACATCCCACTGGCCAAAAAGACTTGACAAATGGCTGTTTAATTTTTAAGGTCCCCAGGTTTTGATTCATGTTTTCTTCTGCATCATGGTTCATAAACCACTTGTATTCAACTATTTTGTTTACTGGGAACTGGATAGACACTAGAATTTTGAAAGGAAGAAGGGTAGAATCTCTTCAATTACCACTAACCAGGAACACCTACCTGAAGGAACTGGGTATGAAAAAGAGACAGGTTCATCCTTACATTTAATCCCCTAACACTCAGACATTTAGTTTTTAAAAATTACTTGTTTAGTTTTCAATAATTAACTATTTTGAGTCCTGCTAATGTCTTTAAGGGGTCCCCAATTAACCAGTTTAGAACAAATGCTGAATTTTCAAATCAGTAAAGGGACACAAGTGAAGGAAAATTGGAAGTTTGCCAGAGAAGTCTTGCAGCAAACATATGTAAAAGTAAACTGAGCTAGCTGATTACTAAAAAATCTAGTGAAAAAGTATATTTTATAATGCTATATGTTTTCTAGTCAAGTTCCTCTCAGCTATTTCAGTTCCTTTTTAAATAGAAAGTGAAAGTGTTCTACTAAGAGCAAAATTCACAAGGAACTCGCATTTTGAAAGACTCATAAAGGCTACAAAGATTTTTCAAATAGCACCTCTGCACTAACCTCTTCTTTCCCTTAACCTACCTGCTCTATAGATCTGGGGTAGGACCTAGAAAGGTATGTTTGCAAACTTAACTTGAGGAATGGCTTTCACTTCCTACAATTTATAACTAGTTTCACTATTCTTTTGGAATAATTAAATCAGAAAGCAGATTTAACTAGTGAACCTTTGCTCTAGACAATAATATCTAAAAAACAGGACTTTAAACCATTAGGAAAGGACTATTATAAAGATAGCAATATCCACAAACACATTACCACATTTATTGTTGCATTCTAACAATATTAATAGACTGAGTTGCTAAAATAAGATTTAAACATCTAAACAAGAACTATTACCAAATGAAGCTGTACTGTCACATAATGTAATTCATTTGCAATGAGTCATAAGAAATGCACATATTCTCACAATCTCATCTACATTTATTAACGAAAACATTTAATTTGAAAACTCAAGGGACAAGTCAAAAGATTACAGATTCCCTTCAAACAATCTGATGAAACAATGTAGCTGGCCAAAAAAAGAACAGTATCATTATATCTGAAGATCAGTTTAAAAAAATCAAAACCATGGACAAACATAAGCAAGGACACAATTCTGCATTTTTTTCCTGTTAGGAAAAAAAAGAAGCATGGTATCCTTGAAAAACAGCAGGCTCATGCTTCACCCAGCATAAGCAGCAGACAAAATAAAGTCATGCAAGCTTTGAAACAATAAACGTGCAGGTCACTTGCTGGGCAATGTAAAACAAATTATACCCAAGAGAGATTTTGGAGGCAGCAAGATGACAATTTATTGACAACCGCATTGTATTCTCTGCCTAATAAATAGCTTTTCAAATTCCAGGCTTCCTTTCAGTAGTAAAAGTGCATACAGTTTTAATTATTTAGTTATAAATTATATATAAATATATATAAATATTTAGCAATTATTAATTATATAGACACTGGGCAACTCATATATACCTTTCTCACAGGCTCTACGAGAACATAAAAATGCAATTGAAGTTAAGAGAGTATCCCCTCGCCCCAGGACTTTGGATCTGAAGTGCATTTGGGACCTAATCAGTTTTTCTCTAACTCATGAAATATGAAGCTGTAAATGAATGCAGTAAATACTTCAGAGAGGTCTGAAGGACCAATGCACACAGGACTTGTCCCTCTGGACAGGGGAATGCAGTGGAAGAACCCAGTATCACAATCTGAGAACCCAAAGAAATGGCTGCAACAACAATAACATATCCTGGGACAATATGCTGATCTTGGAATCCATTCAGTTGAAAAAAAAAAAGCTCATATTCTTGAGCTTTTGTCTGAGGAACTCCTAACCTGAAGTCAGCATTAACAGGGGTATTAAAACCCTGAGCATGTGGCTGATAGCACCTCATTCATGCTTCCATCCTGCAGCTGAATAACAGTTTATCTCCACCAGCCTCCCTGACCTGTGCCTGCTGCTTGTGGACAACACACTTCCATCACATGGCAGGTGCTGCTTGGGGAGAAGTTGAATCTTAAAGACAAAGGGAGGTAAGGCTGTGTGAGCTCTTTAGCCACACTAATTCAGACACTTGGCAGGATTAGGAGACACTAGACATGGAAAACACTAACAAATGTGTAACTACTATTACACTACTTGTTTGAAACCTCTGAGATTCACTTTCCTGATTGAGTCTCTTGATTAGACAATTAAATTTCAGACTACTGCTGAGTTTTTGGACACCCATGTTAACATGTCAACACCCTGAAAAGATGGGCTGCCACCTTTCATTCCATACACAGACCTGAGCATCAACTCATGTTCCTTCCTGCAGAAATGGAAATTCTATATCCAGCAAAACTGACTTATAATCTGTTCTAGCAACAAACAGAAGTGTAGGTTAAAAAGTTAGGCCTCTGAGACAATGCAGGAGTGCCATGATACAGAGCTGATTTCACAAAAGGCATGAGCAAATATGTCCACTTAACAGACTGGTTGGCTGATTTCATCATGCATTTTTTCTGGATATTAGCGATCTACTCCAGGATAAAACCATGAAATCTGATCATTTTGCCTTCAGATTGTCCTATTAATCATCATGGTACAGTATTCAGCAGTAAAGAAAGAACAACAAAAAAAGACTCAATAATGAGTCTCTCTTATATTCCTTTCTTAGCAGACAACCAGCAAACATTCTTTATTTAAAGCAAATCCAGCTTTGAGGAATCTGATATTTCTGAAATATTTTTGCCTTGTGACTTCTTGATCTGGAAAGCATTTAGGAATTCCTAATTATGTTTCCGTTTGCTTCTATCATTGTTTTTTCATCCATGTATGTTAAATGTATGAATGCTGATTTCTTTGAAGCTTTTAGTTGTCTAAAAGTATAACGTCTGCACATATGTCAATGCAGGCAGGGTCACAGCTGGGTGACTGACAGAGAACCAAACATATTCTCTCCATCCACCAGGAGAGCACTTGGCAGGCAAGTTTAAGCATCTGCAATTGCCTGAAGATAGCTGTTCTAGAGACTGACAAAGTAGTCCCTCATAAAGAGAAGCTACATGACCAAAGAAGAGAAATCCATGAAGAACACTCAGCCCTTAAAGGAAAAGTATTTACCAATTTATATTTGATAAAGAAAACAAAACCAACAACTGAATTTCTGAGATTTTGATGAACTGCTGGGATGAGAGAACAACATATCATATTTCAGAAACCAGGAGATATCAACTCTGAGAAGCTTGGAAATCAATGTTGTTCCTTCCAAATTCACAGAAGACATTCAGAGCATCCCAGAAAATTTTTAACAAACAAAAATCACTTCTACCTGTTTCAGTGTCTGTGAAACATTCAATAATTTTTTACATAAAGTTGCCATCAATATATAAGGGGGAAGTGAGCAAATAAGTGATAATACCTTTTAGGAGTATATTTTAAAACAAGAAGGGACTTTTCTAATGTTGTAATATAAAAACATCGAGACCAAACCTGTGAAACCCACCTATCTAAATTCACATTTGAGTATCTGCCTTAGGAACTGATTTCCAGCTATGGCTCCACTGATTTCAGTGGGAACTTACTGCTTCTAAAAATGTCAGACCATCTGGTAGACAGCTTACAAAAAGAGAAGAAAACAGTATCTTGATAGACTCAGTAATAGTACTTGCAAGTGAAAGTTTTCAAATTCTGCTCCACAAGTGGATTTCGTAGCCTCTGCCAGCTCTGAGCTGCCCCAACTACATTCCTACTGGTACCAGTACAGCATGTGCAATATCAAGTACAACCACAGCACATGGAGACACCAGCATGGAATACACCAACAGACTTCTCTCCAACAAAGACACACTCCTACACACCCAAATGAGAAGAGGAATAAACAAGTGGACAATTCCAAAGCTATAGTAATGACTCTGCTTTGCAGGGCTGGCTTTACACTCCTCCTTAACTCCTGCTTATCAATTCTGAAGGCAGCAGCTTGTGGTTAGATGCACAAACGAGAGATTGATTCATTTTTGCTGCCAGGGTCAACTTGTAGTCATAGCAACAGGCGTAACAAGATGAAGAACAGAACAGTTCATAACAGGACCAAGAAACAGGACTGTTTACTAGACCAAGAATGGGAAATACTGTCACTGAGTTATTTTTTGCCTAAAGAAACTTTCTTAAAAGTTTTGAGAAAACAATATATAAAATGTTACAGGAAAGCAGAACCAAGTTTAAAGCCAAATGCAAAAGGTCCAAACCGTGAAAGCATAAAGTTTTAAAATTTTAACAAATGTTTAATAGTTATAGTTAATGTGTTCAAATATCAGTAGCAGTAATAAAGAGGGATTTGTAACTCTCTATTTCCTATCATTCTGGTAGAAGTTGTTTTTAGAGTTGATTTTCCCCAACAGCTACTCCTAAGGAGCTAACACGCTACCATACAGCAGCAAATCTGGGGGAGAAAAGAGATTCAACATACTCTCAGTTTATCTTGCAAATATAAAAAGTTGTTTAACTCATATCTAAAAGATGGCTTAATGCCCAACCATATCTTAAAAAAAAAAAAGTTAGAACTTGTACTTATAGGTAGCCTGGTAATATATGAACATTTACACAAACTGAGTCACTAAAAAAGCTTTTTTTTTCCATTAACAGTCATGAACATTAAAATAGCTGTATTTTTAGATACTGTGTATGTCTTGATATATTTCTAAAAGGCTGCCTTAAAAAAATATATCCCTCATATTCAAAACACTGCATCAGGAATCTAGCTAATTCCAAATTATAAATATAGACCAGCATAGCTTGCCTTTCTGTATTAGCAACCATGTACATGAAATACTGTAAACAAATACTTACCGTACCATGGGAAATTGTAAGAAAACCATTTTTAACTGAGCACTTCCTTTTCTGCCACACTTTTCTGATTCTAGTTTAAAGGGAAAAAAAAAAGGTGACAGTTTTAAATATATTTTGTATTGCATTGCTTGAGCTCTTAGGACCTAATATTTTTCCCAGCGAATTTGAGCAGTACTTACCCATCACTTTTCTTGTACAGACTGCCACTCCGTTCAGTGCCATGCTCCTTGTTTCCCTGAGGCTGATGTAAACTGTAAGCTGTACTCTGACGAATCTGAGAATCCTGAAATAATCAACAACAATTTGTAATGCATTCTGCACTTTCAACCAAACTACCCCCCCATCAACGAGTTTCAGAGCTTCTCCTTCCTGCTCTAATCCAACAGGCCAAATGAAGCACACTTTTCCTCCTCAGTGAGAGAGAACAAGATCCATTTCTTTCTTCAGAGCGCACCAAAAACATTTGAGAAGTATCCATTATCAGCACCTGCCAATATCATTTTACTTGCCTTTATTTAGATTCACTCTTGGCCTTAATATATAGGGGTTTTAACGCAAAACTTAATTGAGCATGGGGTTTTCCAACTCACATAAACACTGTAGGGTACAAACATTAAAGATTATTATTGCCTGGAATTTATAGTGCACTCTTCCATTGGAAAAAAAAATTACATACATCAATTTGAAGAAGTGATTTTCTTTGTGGAAACAAGTCAAGTTATTGTCTGAAAAGCAGAAGAGACCTCCTGAAAACATAGTTCAGGAGTCATACAGGAAAATTGAAAAGTCATTTCCAAAAAAGAATAATTTAAAGCAAAATATCTGGAACAAAGTAGAATTCTGAGATAGGAAGAGACAAGGATTAATTGAACCCTTCTCACTGCTCTCAGAACTACCCAGAGGCAGGACCCACTGCTGCAAGAGTCCAACTCCTTAAAAAATAAGGACCTGAAAATGAGTAATCTGACGTGTCACACTGTATTAACAGCAGCAACATGACAGAATGGACTTTTAATGCATACAGTAACAATGACTATTACTTAAAATTTTCATTTTTTTCTTTTCTACTGTCATTACTCTATGGACATAATTACTCTTGTGCTCTATATGGCAGATAATACAAGTATAGGAAGGAAAGAAGCCACAAAGCAGATCACCAATATGACTATGAAATATTCTACGCAAGGTAGGGACAGAGCTCCCACCTACACCCACGTTCAGAGCACTTAGGACTCCACACTGCAGGAATCCAAGCTGCAGGATTTCAGGCTCATCCTGAATACACGGCTGGAGCTCAGTGGTCCTGAGAACCTTGAGCTGAGCTCCACACAGGCTGCAGCACTCCTTGGTGCTCCTTTTCAAGACAAGCAACCTGTGCCCACTCCCTGCGTCTCAGCAAGTGATCCAGGAAGCCACAGCAGGTAGCTACAACATCATCTGAGCCTTTTAAAGGCGCTACAAAACTACCACTTAGATGTCTATGCCTGACAAAGCATCCCTTCAGATTTAAAGCAGTCTGTTTATCGTTCCTTTCCAGTTTGTTTACATAGGATTATTTGGTTTTGCACTCTGGCTGCACAACATAAAACCAGAACAACATTTTTAAAATATTCCTGTCACTCATTAAAAACCGCTGCATGCATATATTTACTGACTTCTGAAGAAAATCTCATCTGACACTGCCTATTGTGCCCTACCAATGCCTTGATCTCTGCCTCCCATTAGTCAGTAAAGGAACTCCATTTCCAAGATTAGAGGCCTTACAGGAAATTAATTTCAGTTCTCCCCATCCTCAATTATGTAAAGATTACAGATGACCTCCAACACTTGCTCATAGCACCATTCCCATTACTTTAGTCTGTGCTGGTACTTTTTGTGCATTATTTTCTGCCTCATTTCAGCTACCTCCCTTCATCTGTTTACGCTCAGCTGCTGTGTTTGGCCAAACTGGCGAACCAGTAATACAAGCTTCCTGCCTTATTTCAGCAGGAGAGGAAGCTGCAGCAGCTGACGTGTATTTCCACACATTCATGACTATGAACAGTATCTAAAAAATTTAATACTATTTCATGAAAAGAACTTAAGGACAAACATATTGTCCATTTTAAATTCTCAGCTCAGGTCATGTCCAGATCAATATTGTCCAACCTGATTGCCAAATGATGGTTTTCCACAGCTGTCTGACAAGAAGTTAATGATTTTGATCTAGCTGCTAAGAGATGGAATACAACCCCACAAATCACCACTACAATTAACATCCTTCCGGGCAAGTTCAGCATGCCTTTTCCATATGCAGGCTCTCCAAAGGATCTTCCCTTATTTCTGGTTTGCATACTGCACAAAACAGAGATACAAATCACACATAACAGGGTCAGATCCAATGGCCTCATTGGAGGAGCAGAAACAATGTACATTACCTATGGGAGGAAAAGGATCACTGCAGGATAGAGGACACACACCTAGTGCAGAGTATTGTCATTTTAAATATATATCAAACATAACAAGATCAGAACAGGCTGAAGTACACAAGCCTAAGGAACTGAACTTTGACCACTTTATCAAATGTGAAATGCAGATAGGCATATAAAAAGAGGTGAGTCATTTAGAATTTGCCACATGTTTTTAGTGAATCACTTCGCTGACCATAGAAAGGTTTGAAATGCTTTCTTCCAACATCTATAAATATATACTGACTTCTAAGTCAAGCTGAACAGCAGAGCTAAAAATGAAAGAAATGTGAAAACAGTATTCTCTAAAGATGGTCTGTGACTACTGGTAAGAGATATTCTAAAATCCTGTTCATCAGCCCCACTATGCGAACACAACAGAACTTTTCATACAAGATGCTTCAACCTACACACAACAAATTTTGGCCAGCCATTCCACAGCTCCCATGGAGCAGGATTTTTAGACTGTTTGGATCACTCCTGTGTGTAAAGCTGCCAAAAAAAAGCTCTTATAGCTCTCCCAGAGCCTGAGCTTCTCTGACATTTGCAGGATCATTGCCAAGAGGATATTTCAGAGATCCGTCCCTTATCTATTACAGCCTCACAAAATCTCCAAAAGGTGTATCTATCTGCAGGAAGCCTTTCCTACAGCACAACTACTGTAATTTTTGTCAAGAAACACAAAATTAATCCTACTCGGCAGTGGCCTAAATAGATTATAGCTTCTACCAAAGAAGCAGAAACAAATCTAAACACTACAGTCACAGGAGGTGACCTCACCCGAGGTCATGGGAACAAGAACAGTTAAGGCAATACAACTCTAAGGTTGACTCTGAAACTTGAAGAACTTCTACATTTGAAAAATAAAAGCTTAAAAATTAAAATTTATGAAGGTGTACACAAAATGACATTTCAAAAAGAAGTTTCAATACAAACTAGGTTTGAGGAAGTTGTGTGCAGGAAGAAAGTATGCATACAGGCACAACAAAAAAAGGTTCACTAAGAGTGCTTGTGTGTTCAGTTTTTTAAACACAACAGGAACCATATTTGTCAACATTTTGTCATTTCATACATGAAGTCCATTTTAATTAAAAATACATATATCTTCAAAATCTTGCAAGAACATCAAATCAAGCAACTGGATTTAATTTCCAAAAGAAAGTACAAAGGAAATCACCAATTTGACTTACAACAATTTTTTTTGCCAAGAAAAATCTGATACATTTTTAGGTAATATTTTTCTTTCCTTTTTTTTTTTTTTGGTAATAAAATACACCAAAGAGGAAAAAGAAAGGATCAGTCTTTTCATGCCAATAGACAACAGCTTAGAGGAAAAATCCAGTTTCTTGAAATCTGAATGGAAATCATGCCATTATTTTCATTAAAACATAGTAACACTTACTCTCCTAGACTTCGGTCACAAAATGTAAATGCATTTCAGGAAGGAAAAAGAAATCAGTTATAGTAAAGAAAATTACAGTGCAACATGAATAATATTAGTACAGTAAATTATACAAGAACTCTTTGGCATCCCACTGATTAATTGATATTTTCAAAACCTTTAAAAATAATTATAGCACTTCTCATGCTCTGCAGGTAAACATCTATATCTAAATTTGCAGATTTAATAAACAATTGCTATAGCATAAAGCACTTTTTGTACTTGCACTTTAAATGTCACAAAACCCAGTAGAAATAATAAATTTATGTGTATTATTAATTTTTGAGTCTGTGAAAAGATGTGTACTTGTCACATCTTCTATATTAATTTAATATCAGTATCACTGACAAACATTCCCAGCAACCATGAAAGCCAACTACTTCTGGTATCTTTCTTGAGCACAGACCCAATGAAAAGAGGATGCCTGCTAACACACCCTAAAAAGCAAAGACTCTTTCTCAAGAGTGGGCAATCAATGGCTAACCCAAAGCAGTCAGCATTTCCACGAGGATCCCTAGTCTCTCATTCTACCAAACTCAAATTTGGAAGTTTTTGGCAAATCAGCGAGTCCTGAATGCCAGGCAGACTCTAAGAAAGCACCTGCTGATCTTATGGGACTTTGTACACAATGGTCATTATCACAAACTTCCTGAGGTAACAAAGTGAAGAGTGTTCCAGACTGTTCCAAATGCCTGTCAGCAAGTCACAGAATCCCATGGGTTTGGGTTGGGAGGGGCCTTTAAAGATCATCAAGTCCAACCCCCGGCTGAGGGTAAGGACATCTTTCACTAGATTACACTGCTCAACAACCACCGTCTGTCACCAGTAAAAGCTAGGAGTCACCATAGCTTTTATGGGAAGATCAAAGCAAGACCGGAAATGATCAAGGAAGTCTGAGCTCCATAGACTAAACTGTTTCATTGTGATTCCTCTCAGAAAGAGAATCTGAAAAGGGGAAGGGGGTTCATTCATCACTTACTCATGGCCCAGCAGCCACACAAAGGAAGCTGGCTGGCATTTATTTATATGAAGAGGAGGCACTAGCAATCTGAAACAAAAGTAGACCCAATATATAGGATTACATTATACAAAAGATGCTTACTTCCAGATCAGAGTTTGCCAAATGAAACTGCTCCAGAACTCATTAAATCTAACGGCAATCGTAATTGGAACTCAGAAAATACTTATTAGATTGCCAAACTGACCCAGGTCTTGCACACTTGAACACTGGCATTTCACAGCAGAGTAGCAAACTTGATTGTCATTTTTGCAGATGATGACAGAAGTGTTTTGGGATTTGAAGGTCAGTTTTACATAATCTTTATACAGTTTGGAATAATATTGTGAGATAAGGTTCTACAAATAGGGTCTTCTTGATACTGCCCAAGTTCTTTCATTCTCAGTTTGAGCAACAGTGCACCATCTGAACTATTTTATAATACTGGTAACAAAAAGAAATTACTTTTCAGTAAGTCTCATGTCTTTAGTGGGCATTCCTTTTTTTAAAAAAATGCCTTTGTCAGAAACATTCAATATCAGCATCAAAACAAAGATGAATCAACAAAAGGAATGAGATGTCTGATAAAAGTTAAAGTAACTCTATTTTGAATATTAACATTACATTACAAGTAATTAAAATAGGTATTCCAAAGTTAAACCACCTTATATGCTCACCTCTTTCTGATCAACTTGGAGTGCTGATTTTAAAATATCTCTGAGCTGTGTTAATTGTCTTCGTTCTTCATCTTGTGCTTGTTTAATCTTGAACGAAGAAAAACACAGGTTGAAAATAACATTTTTTTAAATTTTCAATGCAGATCTTTCAAATTTGCTGCTTAATTGATTCATTTTTTGAGAAATGTTCAGTGAGAATGAAAGCAAAGAGAAAAGATAATGTGATCAGTTTATTTTCCTTTGTATCTTCAGAAAACTTGATAATGATTAGGATATTGCTGGCTTAAGACTTTGATATTGCCTCACCATGCTCTTGTTTCCTTGCATTCCATTTGAAAGCACATGTTATTTTCCACTTAATAAACACTTTAGAGCAAAAGCTGTTTTCATAACATCTTACACAGTGTGGTCTTGAACTGAAACTAAAGCTTCTGAATGCTATATTAAAACAAGATTTTACTCAACAATCTACTGCAAACCTTAAATGCTGACTATTAAAAGAGTCAGGCAACCTGAACCAAAATGATCATGCTTCTACTGTAAAAAACTAAATTTACTACACAAACATGAAAGGTTGCTACTCACTGTATAAAGATCTGTCGAGAGTGTTTCAATTGAAGGCTTGAGACTTTCAACTGCTTTTAACCCATCCTGAAAGAAACTTAAAAAGAAAAGCAAAAAGCAACCTGTTATGAAACCTTACTTTGTATTTTCTGCTTAGAAAGTTGCCAAAGGAAGATATGCATATTATTATGCCATGCCATAAACTTCAAAACAGTAAACTTTTTTAATCCATCTTTGACTGATCCACCTCTTTATTTCCATCACAGCTTATTCTAACATGCAAAATCCCCAATTAGACTCAGAACTGCCACAATCCACTACCCCATAAATTTTCCTCATTCTCACTTCAAATACAAATTCTCATCCCATTTTCTGAAGAAATCTTGCAGAACACAAAAGATTCATTTGCAGAACAGCAAAAGTTCTAGTAGATACAAAGTAATTGTGATTTCTTGAAACCACATAATTTCATGTCTGATGCAATCTTTTTACTAAAGGAAAACCCCTTTGTTTCCCAAGCATTAATTATGGTCTATATGCAAACTGAATATGCTACATCTTTCTGTAGTACATGTATTTTGTATTGGCAGAGTAATAATATCTATCCCAAGTATTCCAGTTCTTAAAAAAAAAAAATTGAGATTTTAAAAATAAATTGTAAGTAATCACAATTACATGCATATTTGATTAAATATTGCTGCACTGTTTGCAACAAAATATTTTCACTCTGGGAAGCAGTCATGAAAGTGACAACACAACACAGCATTTATGTTGCTGAAATTTTATTAAATGGACAGAGCACATTATTGACATACTGCAAGTGAAACTGATTTTAAAAGCAACACAGCTATTTAGAGAAGAAACACAGATGCAGACTGCTGTTTTAAGATGAAAACTTACTGATTTCAACAGGTTAGCAGTGGTTCTTTCAAGTTTATAGCTGTGACTTCATTGCTACATGACAGATTTGTAAGACTACTATAACAAAAGCACATAATTCCAATTAGAACTATGTGTTTTATTACTGGGTCCCCCACCAATAAACTAGAAAAAGAGTGACTTTTTCAATATAGTTTTATTCCACTGCTTATGCAACTTATTTTTCTTGAGCACAGAATTAATTTAGATCATTGTTAGATACACCCAAAGAAGTCCATCCAAACTAATGGACCACTAAATAATAGATCAAACTAAAAGCCCTGTTTCAAGAGCAGTTTATAAACATGGCAAATTATTGTTTGGCATTCCTTTGGAACACGCAATTATATTCAATGTAACAAGCTCAACCTTATTATATGTTTCAGAATATAGTAACAAAAGCAAGGACTAATCTGACAAAAGCAATCTGTCAAAAGACATCAGCAAGAACAGCTGAATCTTAATAATTATTTTGAAAATTGTAGAAAAGTGTTATGATGATGTCAAAAGTTGAAAACAAAACACTGTTCCAGTTAGTGTAGATATAAAGAAAAGAAAAACATACTTGCACTGAGCATGAAAATACTTGATCAAGTTCTGAAGCAAGTCCACTCCTTTTTTAATCTTGATTTCATTGACTTTCAGCAGGTACTGTTAAAATAGTAATTCACAAAAGAAATTACTTATTACTGCTACAGGGTTTTTTAAAACTTTGTTTTCAGTTATATTTCAACAAGTTTTAACAGTCAGAGACTTACAAGACCTAAAAGAAAATGCATCAAAAAGTGGCTTCAAGAGTTAAATCACGCAACAGGGATTATTGTCACTGCTGATTTTTGATATCCTGTGAGGATGTTTCATTATGATGGGTTCAAATTGTTAGATTATCCTTTGTGGCCTTTAAAAAAAGCCTCTGCTAAAGAAAGCATGAAAGGGTTTGTGTAGTACACTTAGGAACCCATTCTTACAGTTTTAGATGTGCTGGTAGGTATATCTCACTAGTTGTTAAATTCATTGCTAAACAGCTGTCATTAAGGAGGAAAGCAGTTCACTAAAAAAAAAAAGTGAGGGATTATTTTAACAAATTTTAAAATCTGCCTGTTGATTTTATAGTTTTCTTTATCAAATCCTTACATATGATAATTACAACAAATTACAGTTTAGCAAAAGATTTTTCAAAAAATCTACCATCAAGTGCAAAAGAAGTGTAATTACTGTACTTTTGCATAAGGCACAATCAAAGTCCATATTAAGTGGCAGCTCCTCCCCTGAATGCCATAGCATAGACATGACAGCCATGCAAGCAGAAGTATGATTGATCAAAGTCCTTGGCTGTCCATTAAATGACAACAAATTTTAACCCCAACTTAGACCTCCAAGCAAAGGAGTGAATGTCTTCTTAATGATGCTCTAATGCATCTGTTTTTCCCCTTCTCACAGTACACCCTAAATGTTTTAAACCAACTAAAGCAGCATCCAGGTGCCAGCTTTCAATGTTGCAGCTTCTTATGCTGGTTCAGGTGAACAAATGATGAGCCTAAATGCAGACATGTGCACTGGACAATATTTAGTTACAACAATCCCCTCTCCAGCTCCTGTTAATTTAAAATGGACTTCTAGGCTTCTGGTATTTAGTTCACTTCCATAATTTATAGAGAACTAGTCAGTACTTGTAATAAAACTTCAATATGTCACCCTTCTGACTTACTATCAAAACAAAACCAAAGTCCTCTTTTATGACTATTCAGAGGTAACCGAATATAAACTTCTTTTCCTCAAAATCAGAAGAAATATAAGATACACTTCAGCTATTCCACATTTAAGGTAATTTGATCCAATTTCACAGACTTCACCCTGCATTATCACTACAACTGACTGAAGTGAACTCTTCCTTTACTGTGACACAGCAAGAGAGAAGCATTTGTTCCTAGTTGTTTCTTAGGAAGGCTACAAATGGGCAATTTGCTGACAACATCTGTATGTTTATTTGTTCCTCAAATCCCTTTATCAGTTTTGAACATTTTAGTCTGACACTGTATAGGAATGTGAAGCTTTTCTCTTAAGTATGAGTGCATGTAGTTACTAAAACTGATATTCAGGACAACTGCAGTTATGCTATGCTGGCATATGAGTCAAATTAGCTATCATCATCACAGGAAAGGCAGTAGAAACACCCATGGTGTATTTTTGGGTTAATGCATACTAAAAAAGAACACAGCAACTTGAGTTCCCAACCACAGAGCCAGACATATCCTTAAATGAATCAAACCAAAAATATTCACATCAGATTTAACATACTGCAAAATCACTGAGATTTTGAAGTAGAAACATTCTGAAATAACTTGAAAGACAACTGGATTCCATCCTTAGCATTTTTTTCTGCACCAACCCAGCAGTGTGCTAGGCTATAGCCTCTCCTCATAATAATGCAACAGCTGTCAGCACAGGGAGCAATTCAGAGAATGATCAACAGATAATATAACTTACAGTGAAGTAGTAAACACGTATTTATTATAATCTCCTAGTGTTTTTTTGAGCTTTGCATTAATTTACCTGTTAAGTGAAATTAGAAAATATCTAAATTCCCTGCAAAGTTTGCCTATCAGGAAAATAAAAAAACATATTTTCACAAATGGAATCAACAAATAACTTGGCATTTCCCTTTAATATCACAGCTGCTGTTAAACAATTGTATTTTTCAAAATTTTCCTAAAACCAGCAGCATAACAGTAATAATTTCACAATGAATCTTACCTCACACATCTGTAACTGGAAGAACCTTCTTTCTTTCTCCATCTCTTCTGCAATTTCAGCTCCACTTATTTCTGTACGAATCATCCCATGCAGCTTAGCATGCTCTTTTTTCTCCTTCTCTATTTTTGTACTATAAGGCAAAAAGAATTGGTCAATGAAGTGAGAAATCCACAGCCTCTCAGGAAATCAGATTATTCACAAAGTCTACTGACAGATGCGGAGCCAAACTCCAGTAGCTTTGCATATGACTTACTTCCAGATGACATTTCATTTGAAATTTGACAATGACTAAAGATCAGCAATGACATACAGTAGCTGAAATCTAATTAATCATCTGTTTAAGTAATGTTCTGACACATATTCCAAAAAAAGACAATAAATGAGAAGATACTAAGTTCTTGCTCCAAAGGGAGAAAATACAGGAAAAAATAATGAGTTTTAATTGAAAACATAGGGGGATGTTTAATCCCAACAGAGCAAACACTGGTTAACAAAGTTCAATTATGTCACCAGATTTATTGAGTCTTGCCTGTCATCAAGTCATCTTCTATATATACAGGGTTTCCTAAGCCAAAATCACAGTTGCTGTCTCTACTTGCTGCTGAGCCAGTTGGCACTGAGAATGCCGACCAGCCGGCTGTGTTGCAGACTTCAAAGTCTGCTAGACCAGCTGTCCTAATTCCCCAAAAGTTTCCATGAACATTTTCCAAGAGCTCTGAATAAAACAGGTTCTCCTGCAGAATATAAATGAATAACCAATGCCTGGCATATTCCCATAAACTCACTTCTGCATTTGTTAAAGCTATTCTCCATATTATTTCTAAATGCAGTAGAATAATTTGACAACCCAGTTAGACAAGTCTAATATAGAAAAAAAAAGATATTAAGGAAAGAAAATACACCAGGGTGTTTACTTTTTGAAGACTTTTAGTTTGCCACTCATACTGTTTAGAGCCTCAAAATTCTGAAAAGAGCTTCCTGAGGAAATGCTATACTGCTTTTGAACAAGAGGAAGCATTACACAGGAATACAGGAAGGAGATCAGAGGAACAAGTAACACACGCAGCTGTCCTACCTCCTGTTGGATAGTCAAGTGTCTCTCAGCTCTCTCTCTGAAAAGATGACATGTCTCAAGTACTCTCTTAACCTGATGTTAACATTACCCTAACAGCTTATGGCAAAATGTCTAGAAGGTCTAAGGACTTCCAGCCAACAAAATATTCTATACTTACACTTCCCAAGAATGAGGAACTGCCCTATTACACCTCAAGCAGCAAGGGAAAACAAGAATTAATTCCATTAATCCTACCTCTCAACATTCCCACTGGGAAGCATTTTGAGCAGCAATTCAAAAAGCCCCACTGTGCTCTCAGCACAGGCAGGCACAGCAGAGCCAGCCCTGTGCAGTATTCCAGCAGCCAGCACACCCAGCCAGCACTGTGCTCCTCCTCAGCCCACCACATCCCACCAGAAGCAGATGTTTGGAAGGAAGCTCCTCTCCTTTGAAATAAATATTCTGAAAACTTCCAGTCACCTGAATTAAACTCAATTCCAGAATGTTCTATTTTCATGAAAAATAAGTCCGTACTCTGACTCAATTACTCCCAATTACACTATTTTGTAGGCACAGAAAACGAGAGTCCAAACACGAGAATTAACCAGACAATCCCGAATAAGAAAGATAAACCATTACAAAAAAGATTCACAGAAAATTATAAATCTGCTGCTCCTTTCTAGCACACACTCTAGAAGAGTTTACATTGTATCATACGTGATAGTTCTAAAATAGTCAGACCTCAGAGGAAAGATCCAGGACGTTTCAGTTCTCTCAATTTCCAAATTAACCAAACAGTTTTTGAGGCCACTGACATGTGACCAGGTGTGTGAAGGCTAATAACTACCAATTACTATTGTACAGTATTTTCATTGTTTACAGAGAACAAGCATAACATAATGAAACCACCTCCAAAATCTTAGGAGTTTATTAGTATATCATAAGGTATCTCTAAATGCTAGTTAAACCAAAAGACAGCTAACACTGCCAAAGAGTCAAACACTATGCACAATATCAATATCAGCACACATTGTATTCCTCCTAAAGAAAGCTGGATTTTGGTGAAAGAGTCCTTTCTGCTCTTTAAAGGATAAATCATACTCCACAGGCAAAAAAATAGTTAAACCAAGATGAAAATATACTGACCTCGATCAAGCAATTCAGAAAAAGATATCCTTGAAGCCATTTGGTGGAGCTTCAAGCTACCTGTCTTCAAAAACTCAAAAAGGTACTTTACCAAAAAAACCCAAATCATCTCTCAGTGACAAGTATCAGAGATACAGGATGGTGCATTTCACATTTGCATTTCCTCATTATTTATGCTTTTAATATCTAACTATATCTTCATCTTTGTAATTCAGAATTTATCCTGTTGTTTTGCTACAGTAATCTGCTACCTCCTACCTGACTGATACTACAGGATACTTTGTTTTAAGGGAAACAAAGAAACCCCTCACAGTCCTGGTGCACACAAATCTTCTGAGTGCTAAAAGCAGGTTGAGTGTCCTATCCAAATGCAAGGATCAACTCAGCTTTAAGTGCCAGTCTATTGTGACATTAACCAAATCCTTTTGCCAAAGACAGTCCTGTAACGTAACACTGGGATTTCCAAGTGTTGCAGGGTATTTCAAGTCTTCCAGGCAGATCAATTAACCCAAATTAATAAGAAAATTGTGAAAACTCTAAAAAGTACCCTAGAAGCCATAAGAAAGAAGCAAATGTTTTGTAATGCTGCTGTTCTTGAAGCTCATGCAGCACGTACCACATATACAGACTTTGCTGACTAAGATTAAAATGTGAGCACATATCAGTCCATTTACAACACAGCTGCACATAACTAATATACAGTGAGCTCAGATGTGTGTAACAGACAAGCAAAGCTGAAATACAGGATGAAGAATTACAACAGTAAAGTCAAAGAGATACAAAGTGAACGGTCTCACTCATTCAGTTTCCAATATAAGACTATTTTTACAGCTTCAATTTGAAAAGCAACCATCTCTCAATATAAATTATAATTTGCATTTCAAATAAATCAATTTTGTCATACAGATCATGGTATAAATGAACACCAAAGACTTGTATTTATAGTCTGCCAGTCAATAAGAGTAAACAATCAGAGCACCCTGTGTACATGCAGCAGTAGTGAACTGGCTGGCTGGGAAGAAACTCTGCATTCTTCCTCTCCTTCTCCATAAGCAGTAAGCTAGGCTGAGTCTGGGTACGTACACAAGAAGGTGCAGAGACCAAGAACAGTGAAGGAACACACTTCAATTGGTAGCACTCTGGAAAAAGGAGTGCTTCTGAAGACTATTTTGTTTGACAAAATAATGCAAGACATTTTCATTTCACATATCATCTCTTAAGGACATTTTAGCAGTGGAATTTCAGTCTCCTCTCCCAGATAGCAAGCAACAGGACAAAAAGAAACTGCCTTAAGTTGCACCAGAGGAAGTTTAGATTGGATATTAGAAAAAAATTTCTTCTGGAAAGGGCTGTCAGGCATTGGAACAGGCTGCCCAGGGGAGTGGTTGAGTCACCATCCCTGCACGTATTTAGATGTGTAGATGTAACACTTAGGGACATGCTTTAGATGTGGACTTGGCAGCATTAAGTTTATGGTTGAACTTCATCTTAAAGGTATTTTCAAACTTAAATGATTGTATTATTCTATTCTATATTTAAGCTGCCTTGTTTAGCACTTTTGTTCTATGCCACTATTTTCAGGCTGTGACCTCCACTTTGTCTTACGTACTTGCTTTAAAAGGAAACACGGCAGAAATATCCAGGAGCTATGAATATCAATGATCTACTGAGTCAAGTTAGAGCCCTGAAGAAGTAAATTGAGAAAAGCTTGCAGAATTTTCAGATAAAATTTTTTCATGTTGTTTAAAACATGAGTTTACCAAATTGGAAATATCATCGCTTAAACAAATAGCTGTGCAGACATCTTAACAGATGACTGTATTTGACTTTGTTCATTTTTCCATTGACTTCAAATGGTTCAGAAACAAATCAACGATAGTTATTTCTAGATTTGAGTACTTGCGTTTCTTCACAGTAATGTATTGCTAATGCCTGGATCTTAAAATGCCATAAGCAAATTCAAACAACTTGTTCTCTTCACTCAGTTGTGCACAAGAGACCAGTACCCAGTTTTTAAAAGGAGAATGGCAAAGCAGGAGAGGCAGCCAGCCTTCCCAGGAATACCTCATTAGTTTTCATTTAACCTTTACATTTCATAGCATTAGCACAACACTTATTATAGAAGACTTCTGAAGATAATAGGCATTTACAGGCCCCAAAATAAGACAACTCTATTTTAAAAAACTAACATTTCTTTCTTTTCAGGAAAATCAGGTTTATGTCCAGAACACAGACATATTCAGCTAAAAAAAAAATTGTAAATAACATGCTTCAGTAAGTTTATGCTTCTATTTCCTGTGCAAAATTGATACAAAGTCTTTACCTCGGAATCTACCACAACAGGACCGATTAAACTGAAGCATGTGGGTGAAATCTGGCTCAGTGCCTTGCTGAATCTGATCTGTCTGCTGGGAGAATGAGCAGTTTTTCTGACATGGGTACTCCTTCCCCATATGGTCCCCCGGTTCGCCTGCCGTTAGTGTTTAAGTACACGGGGGAAAGCAACTGCCTTGTAACAAAATGAGCCCATTCTGAAACAGCTCTCCCGAAGGACACAGACCAGTCCCGCTGCACTGCTGGCGTGGCTGGCAGCATCTCCCAGCTCTTATGTAGCAAACTACAACTGTAACTGAGGTCCCAAGAGAAGTGCACTGCTTTACAGCTTTAAAAACATTCAAAAATATTTATGGCTCCAATTGAGTCATATTAACGATTGATGGTGAGAAAAGATAAATTATTCATGAATGTCACCTCAGGATAGTCCCAATTTTTGACTGAGGTAGGTTTGCATGAAGCTATAGCTTACTTGCTCCTCATACTACCTTATTCAAGAGCAGTCCCAGGGTACAAAGAAATAGGAATCCAGCTTCCCACAGTTACTCCAGCTAAGGTGACCCTGAGGAAAATAGTCTGAGAAGTTAGGTGGCTACAGGGCAAAGAAACTGCATAGTAATCAACAGTGATGGATGGTGATCCAAGAGCATCAGAATGGATCTTAACATCTCTCTCCCAAAGAACTAGATACATAGTAATTTTTAAACACACTTAATTACATACAGAGGTTGAAGCACCAGCTCAAAAACTGTTGTGTGAATAAAGCAAAGCAGATGCCATTTTAAAATTAACTTTATTTCTTTTCATATAGGTCACACCTCAGTATATTTGCACCCAAGAGGTCATCACAAAGGTGTAAGTAAGAGAGATGAGACAGTGTGACAAAAAAGCTTAAATTTTTCCTTATAAAGACAGCAATCAATATGAAAACTGTCACTGCCCCACAGACTACAAAATTACCACTTCATTATCTGGCATGTAGCTTCGCAGGTCTGTATTTGTGACTAGGAAACACAGATGAACGATATGATGTTAAGCATATGATACAGAGGCATGTGCAGAAAAAGAGCAGCCTAGCAGCCTTGAATAGTTTGTTAACTCAAAGAGAAAAGTAAAAGAAAGAAAAAAAAAAAAAACAAACCAGGAAGAATTTTAAAGAGTTATTCACCTGTTTGAAGAAATATCATGGAAAAGACAGCTCACTAAGCACACACCTAAAACTGGTTTTAGGCACAATCCAAACAATTGGTTATCTAAAGTAACAGATTGAAAAAGGCTGAGCAAACCTCTGGGTATCAGCACCTACATCCACCATTCTACTCTGGCAATACAAGCTCTAGGTGAGACTGAGGTTACCTCTCCCGGTTCCTTTGTCCTTTTTATTAAAGCAGAGAGCATGAAGATACCACAACAAAACCCCCAAAATTCACAATTAAGAATTCTTGAGGTGAGTCTGCATCCACCCACTGCTACAGATGACCAAAACACACAGCTATAAGTAAGTTTAGATCCATTTGGGACAGCCACAGAATGAAAGGAGTTATTTTCTTAAGAAACCTCAGCAGCATGTATAATAGAAACCCAGAGAAACCTCTTTTTCAGAGAAACTGTTTTCCTATGTCCAAAAATTAGTATGAGAAAAAAGCTGACCTGAACAGGTTCAAATTAATATTCTCATCCTAAATTGAAAATCACATCATTAAACTTCCCATCTCTGGTTTTTAAAGACAAATGCTCCATAATGACAGCTTGTAACATCGTAATTTATCTGGGAACTGATCTTATGCACAAGAGGTCTGACAAATCCCACCATCCTACTGCAGGGGCAGGGGTCTCAGGGAGGTTCCAAGACTGAATTTAACTCAACAAAACCATGGAAAACTGGTCTGCTCCTTGGTATAAGCAACACAGTTTTCACTGAAAAACAATATTCCCTGACTGAAAGGAATGAAAAGTAATGAAAAGTAATTTCTGCTGCTGTAGAACAGCCTCCAAAAAAGGCAAAAAAGACCAGCCCATTGTTTTAAAGAATTTTCTTGTACACAGAATTTCCAGGCTCCCTGTCCTGAGCCTCAATCAGATGATCCTTTGGTCTTGATCAAAGTCAAGGAGTCCAACAGGCTGGACTAAGAGCTTAAAACTCCGAAATATAGATGTGGAGATTTCATCTACTCACTTAAAAAAAATAGAGCACTCCGTAATTGTACCAGCCCACCACTCAGAAATACCAAAAAAAATGGTTCAAGGATCTAAAAGAATTTCCTGATATGTGCTACCTTCAACTTCTGCATGTTGACACGTAAATGGCTTAGAAAAGAGCATTGTCAAGGAGGTCTGCTTCATTTGTTAAAAAATCTTGCAGAAAGTAGAGATAACTGCAAGTGGGAAAAGAAACCTGTTTCAGATCAAAACCCAAGTGTCTTACTTGAAAGCAAAGTCATAAAATAGGCTTTCTGAAGGACTGCTAGTTGAAAGAAAAAGAAAAAAAATCTCATTATATCATACAAGCAGCAATGGATTCAATCCCACAGACAGAAAACACATTGTCAGCATCACGTTTTCAGGTCCTGAATGACACAGCACACAAAGAAACACTTTCAACATGTCCATAACCTCAAATGAGAATCTCCAAATATACAGACACATTTTCTAAGGGGATTTTTTACTTCTCAAGTACTTAATTAAATTAAATAACAACCGAAATTATTTCTGGAATATCTGACTCTGAAACACCAGCTCTGAGCAAACCAATGATAAAGTACAAATCTTCACATCACTTCAACACACTCATCCTAGTGAATATTAGATCAGAAATCTTAAAAGCACTTGAGATCGTGGTCCAGCAGTAATATACAAGTGCTCTTGATGTATGTCCCAGCAGTGCACAAATTTATTTTAAATTCTGCATATAAACTTTATGGGATGTCAGTATGAATAGTCACACACAGGTAAACAAGCTTTCAGATCCAGCAATCAAGCATTGGTAGACAACAGCAGACTAAATTATAGGACTATTCTTTAAGGTCTGTCCTCAGAAATCAACTGCTGCCATATGCAATGATTAGAAATCTTAATTACTTCAACAGTCAATAACTGGTGTGGCACCAAATGAGACTGCTCACTGATGTCAGGAACATAAAACACTGAAGCCATCACAATCTTCCATGGATTTAGAGTATCAGACCAGAGGTTTAACTCAGTAATTCAGCACGGGTTTTTATGAAAATCCAGCTATAGCTAGGCAGTTTCAAAAACTAAAAGCCACACAGATCCTGCACAAAATTTGATGCTAGAAAGCAATAATTAGACTATTCTCATTGTTATTCACAAAAAGAATAATGAAATTTAGCTAACTTGTTGCTTTTGTGAGTAAACCAGCTACAGGAATAATTTCTGAAGACTTCAGATAGACTAACTGAGTGGGCACCAGAGAATCATTATAACTTTGTGCAATTGAAAAAAATATACAAATGGTGCTAGATTTTCAGCCAGTCTAGTTGGCTGTGGATCTGCAAGTTATTTTTGTCAAATAGTATCATCACATGTGATTCTTCTGGACCTGTATCATCAGAAATGGTCTGATACAAGGCAGCGTTATTTCAGAAGAACAAAGATACATGTGACACAACACTGATAGTCATAATCCAGATAATACTGTAATGTGGAATAAAACTCACTACAAAATTCTACTTCAGAGACTGTCAGCTGTGCTGATACAATTGACCAGGCCAATGCTGGAAACAACTGTCCCTGATGTAGGGCACTGAACCACTTAAGATTTACAAGGAACCAGAACCAATTGTGTTTGATATCAGGTGTTGAGCTTTGTTGACTCATTCAATTTATTTAGCTGGATATAAAATTCCATTTTTTGTAAACTTATTTTACAGCTGTTTATATAGTGTATCTGGTAACTTCAAACAAGTGGCTTTTGATAAGTTGGGTTAGATCCACAACATAAGAGACAACTTCCAAGCCTCAGATAGGTGTACCTCCACTTCTAGTACATGCTGCACCTGCTGAGAGTATCCAGTCTTGGCATTAAATAATAACCTCTACAGATTTCAGTTGCATTTCCCTCTTAAATAAAAGTTTAAAAGATACATACACTTTTGTTTCATAGTCCTTCCAAGCTTTATCAAAGGGTTTTTTGAGGTCCTGTCAAGAAAAGAGAAAAAATTACAGCCAGATATTTACATGAACAATACTGTGGCTCTAGCAATGAAGACACACCTTGTCCGCTTGCAGTGCCTACTAGAATAAGGGACTTCACTCTTTCTTGAACATGTCATCTAGGGGTTGTGCAAAAGCAATCTTGCACATAGGAAAAACAATCTTGTAAAGAGAATTAATACACTTATGTTTTTAAAAGTGTCTCTAGGATGCTTTTTGCTATGATTTTTACAGCTCCATTTTACTCTTTAAAAGGTATAACTACATGTTATCCTAAGCATACTCTGCTATTAATCAAAGTAACTACTTTCTCATCATTCTGTCTCTGGCTCTACTGGAAAGAAGTCCCTATCCTGAGGCTGCAGTATAGCCTTGGCTAAAAACTTAATGCATCATGCTAAAGTTTAAAAAATCAATTTTCCACTGACTTAATGGGAACAGTATAGGCCTTATGGCTCAGCATAACTAATTCCTTGAGAATTCTGAATTACTTATATTCCAAATTCCTTTATCTTCTTTCTCTGAATAAGGTAATTTGAATAAAATGATCTTAACAAGTTGTAAAGTTATTTCACTGATGTCTATAAATGCAAGAGCTGAAATACTGATGAAGTTCAAGAGCACAGACAACTACTAAAAAATGCTAACTGTCAGACACTGGAAAAACTTCGCAATTACAGATTAGGAACTAATTCTTACATGTTAGTTAGCTCCTGAGACAATTAATAAATTAACTAAAGCAGCATTTGATTATATTTTCCAGTCCGTGGGGCAACACTGTATTGTAATAAATATATTTTTTCTGACATAGAGAAGAACAAGAGTGAAATGTGGTAAGCAAACAACATAAAGATAATAAGCCTATCTTACTAAATAATCTATTTATCCTCCAGTAATTTACGGAAACCTTTTTTAGTCTATGTACATATTCTTCTCCTTCCTTCGATGTCCTAGAACAATAGCTGCCAGTTGCTTCCTGTTTGCTCAGTAGTAAACAAAGCATAAGCCAAGTAAGTTTGCTCGCCATAGGCTCAGAATTTATTACAAACATATCATCATTTGAGTCCTAAGTTGCTGTTATTTAAAATAGGAAATGTCCTTGGCGCATAAAGAAATAGATTTCAGCTTCATCAAGAAAAATCCTATGCTTATACAGTCTAATGTGTGTTTCTTAATAGTCCCAGGTAAGTTTAGAATGCTAAACAAATATACCAGTAATAATCCTTTAAAATATAGTACTACTCAACTCAACTAAGTAAATACCTAAATCTTACACCTCTTTCTCTGCTTATCTTCTATATCTCAGGCCTGGTTTTAAAGATTCTCAAATATTGTTTTGTACACACAGTCAAGAACACGTGGTATGTGAAACCATAAACAGAAGGGATGCGATTCACAAAAACACCCCAAAACCAAACAAAAACCCTAAAGTCTTGTTTATTGAGCTAATATGTTATTTGAGTATCCTATGCCTTCCAATACATAAGATTAATACATTTGTTGAACGTATCTATTGTACCAACAACAATCATATATATAAATAGGAAGAAAAGCATACCCCTTTTACTCCTTTCAGATCTCCCTTCAGCAAACTGTCCAATGGAAAAGTGATTATGTTGTTCATATTCTGAATCTGTAATGAGAAAATTACACCAAATCAGTTAATATATTTAGACACAGAACTTAAACTGTCTTAATACATATATTTCAGAAAGTTTCACAAGGAAATCTTACACAGTATTTTCCTATCCATGCCTTATGGAGATGTTTATCAGCACAGCCAGTAATCAAAGATGAAAGCAACATGAGTTAATTAAACTCACTCTGGAAACACTATACCCCTAGCCAGCAGGAAACCTCCAGAATTACTGCTGATTATCAGTATCTCATCTAACAGTGACGGCAAAATAAGGCCACTAATTTTTACATTGCCTTGTTTCCCTGTTTAAATTACATTAAAACAATCACACAGTTTTCTAGCACTGATAATTTTAAGTTCATGAGCATATTTTATATTAACCTTGTTTACTTTCCAGCCTCTTCAGACCTATTCCATAAAACATATTTGCTACTCTCCCGATAAATGGCATCTTACTCTGAGAGGAGTTATAAAGACAAAGAATGCTGGCCTGTAAAACAGCCACCATTCCAATATTTTCCACTGGCTTTTTAAAAGCAATACATCTGCCTTATTTATCTCATGCGAATTTGGAAATAAGAATTTTATGAGGTCTTTAGTATGTAAGTAATTCAAGAGAAAATAAGTACTTCAAGAAGATAAAAATTATTTCAAATGAAGACAGTGGTAAAATAAGCATGGGTTTAGTTAAGTATCTGTACAGTAATGTTTTGATAAGGAAAAAGAATGAAGAAAGTCTGTAGGAATAAGACAGTTAGGAAAAGACTGCACGTCCACTCCCTTATGATTCCGGGAAAAAATTCAAGGTATGGGCCATAATGTCTAGGCAGAGAGTTTAAAATGCAACAATTCAAATGGATTGGTTGCTCTGAGGAGCAAAATCCAGAATACTTTAGAATAACACAATGAGAAAAAAAATCAGAATAACTTTTGCAGTAGTTCAGTTAAATTTGCCCTTGCAAGAGTTACTTTTTTTCTTGGTATTTTATGCTGTTCTTTTAAAATGCCATTTTTTTCAAGAAGCTCTGAAATCCCTATATGAAGATGGATTTCAGATGTTCAAATTACAGAAAGAACTTTGCATCATGTAGGAACAAATGCTTCTATTTCTTCAGGAATAACGTCAGGGACATCAAAGTCTTTTTTAGCGTAACCCATCCAGAGATGAAAAAATATTAAAATTTCAAGAAAAAAATATTTGCAATTATGGATGGTTCAGTCTTCCCAGAATTGAAAAATACAAAATATTATCACCCTGTAGTTACTTGGTGGCCTCACTAGAACAGATTTGGTGATATGTAACAACTGTTGCTAAAATAAACAAGCAAAGCCCTGATGTCCCCACCTTTCCTCCTCAAAGAAACTACTTTACTGCATTTGCTTGAAATTTCAGTGGCCAGTCAAAGTGAACCTTCATTAATTTTAAAGGTTACACAGATTGTCTCTGCATGGGAAGGCTAAAGAAATATAGATAATCTGGTCTTTCGAACTTGCAACACAAATCATATTTCCCCTTCTCCACCCCACTTTTTCTCCTCCCCAACAAGCTGCAGGACTCAACCACAGCCCTTCAGAATCAACAAGTTAAACTTCAGCTCTGTGTTGGTTTGGTTTTTTTTAAGTACTTCCTGTAAAAATTGAATGAGCAACATGTACACAAGCTTAGCTGGCAGTGCTGGAAACCATCCACCTCCTAAGTCATCAGCAGTACTACCACAGGCACATATCAACACAGCCATTCTCAAGGGTAATAAAATTATATGTAGTAAATACAGGAGATAAGTGAAAAGGTTTAAACTACATAAAACCTAGGTAAAAAAACCCAGAAACTTCTAGAAGTTTCGAGTGCACATCCAGAATGGTTATTCAGGTGGAAAAGCAGAAGAGGTCTCTTCCAAGATATCATTCCATGCAAAGTTTTCTACTTTGTTATTCTATTTTATGAGTACGATGTAGTCAAATCTTTAACTTAAGGATCAATACTTTCATAGCCTCCATTTAATTATTCTTCGAATTTAGTAGACAGAAATAAAGAACAAAGTATTTCTCCACAGCAGACTCAAGACAACTGATTTTTCTTTAAGTCAGAAGAGAAAAAACATCTAAAGTACTATCCCAAAAAGACTCATGTAAACATCAATCAGACTCCAAAACAGTTATGGATATTTGCTAGAATTTCACACCACATGGCCAGGACTCCAAAGTAACTTAAAAAAAAAAAAAAAAAAAAAAGAGAAAAAACTACACATTCTTTTAAAAATTTTAGAGAATGTTTGCCTATTCAAATTAGTTCCTTCTGTGTGCCATCACCTGTACATTACTATCAGTCTATTGTATTCCCTATGCTCCTATTCTATTTGTAACAAAAGTAAACATACATAATGCATGAACTTGTCATTATTAATCTAGTTAGATGAATCACACTCCCTCATATTTATAAGTCAGCAAGCAATATACAGATGAAAGATCTTACATGTTTTTCCGCTCTTTCTTGAGAATCTTAAGCTGAACTATCTAAAAATATAGACCCATTTTTGGCACACAGAGAAGCATTAATATGCTGCAGTTCCTACTCTGTGCAGAGTACAAGGAGCTAGAATGTATGCAACAGCCTCTGCATATTGACTACTTCATGTTTTAAAATATCCTTTTAAAAAAAAAATACACAAAGGTGCAGGAAATCTTCACAGAAATTAGAGTCATCCTGTCTCAGAGAAACACTAGCAAATTCCACATGTTTAAAGAAAAGGAAAGAAAAAAAAATAGTTGACCTCGTTTCCACTTCCAGCATTGCTGCTTCGGCACTTGTGGTTTTCCTCTGACAGTTTCCAACAAGATGACAGGGTAAAAAATTAAAACTTCCTAAGTTGGAGAAGACTCAGAAAAGAAGAAATGGCAGCGGAGAGAACATATAAACAAATCACATAGCTGCCAGAAGTGCTCGTAGAGGCAACAAGCAAGCCAGCATTTTTGAAGGGTAAAGATGTTCAAGTGGTTTAAGGGCCTATGGCTAAACATTTAAATTTGCTGTTTGTCTGCCCTCCTGATTACTTTAAAGTAAAGCTCTTTTCCATAAGAGCTTTGGATACTGGTGCCTGCAGTACTTCCGTAGGTTTTGTTTTCTAAGTCCAAGCAAAAAGGGAAAAAACCACAACCTTTTCAGTATACTTCAGAAGTTAAACACTTCTTGACAGGCAGAACTTAAAACTTTTTCAGTTTAAACTAAAATTCAGGCAGTTGAACACTATGATATGTCTCCTATTACCATTACTAAACTTTAGATGCAGTACTTGGCTGTGGGCTTCTCAACCATCAATGAGCTCAGGTGTGTGCAGGTGATGGCAGTACTGCCTGCTGACAAATCATTGTTTAAGTTATTTTCTTTTTTTTATGGCAAGTGGTGCTGGATTTAATAGTTTCCAATTATCTTCCCAATGACATGAGCATTAGTAGGACAAGGCCAATCAACACAACAGGGAGAAAGTGGAAATCAGAACATCCACTATAGATGAGACATTGTTTTTCTGAACTTTAAGCTTTAGCATCTACGCCCAAGACTTCAGAAAAACGTTTAACAAAGACTGGTGGCACAAGCTTTCATCTTTGCCCTGCACCTTCTCCTTGCACACAAGGTCACAGTGCTGCCCCTCCTCTGTCCTCACCCCCTCTCCCCTGCAGCACAGGTGTGGCTGAGCTGGGACATCACCCACCACTCATTATGCCACAGGGAAAATTACTCCAGCAGAACAGGAGCTGAGCACCACTAAGTGCCCACACGGAGCTGCTGGCACAGCTGCCTAGAAAAATGCCTTCACACAAGATATCAAGGGCTGCCACCATGTACTACTTAGAAACAGCCCCATTACCACCACCACTACTCAAACTACAAACTGGGAACTTCTCTATTAGGAAGTATTTCACAGGAAATCTTAAAAGCATAAAATGAAGAGTTGCAAAAGCAAAGGAAGGAAGAGACTTGTGGTTATTCTAGCCCTTCTTCCTTGCCAGTGGGTAATTCCAGACTGCACATTTTCTAACCTAGGTTGAAAGACCTAAGTTAGGCTTCTATCACTTTCTCTGGGACACTTCACCTTATATTTTCAGACTGAGATCCCATTTATATGCAATTTATTATTTTCCTGCTCCACAATCAGAGTTATCTGTGAAGCAAACCATACATTTAAAATTCTTCTAAATTTTCTTCATAAACCAATCTATTGAAGCCCTAATCATGTTTTGTTACTATCCTCTGAATTTCCTCCAGTTGGATCAACACCCTTTGGCAAAAAAATAAAGATGTGGTTCCAGGTGGAGCTGGACCCATGCTGCTAAGGAGGAATTATTACATCTTGGTTTATATCTCTACAAGCATAAATCAAACAGTACTCTTTATTTTTTCCTCTCACCATTAGCCAAGTTTTCCCTAAGTGTACTGATGTAAAACAGAAAGCTCACAACTTAAATCATTAAGCTCCACATACAATAGTCCAATCTCAAATATGTATACCTGTAGAGCTTTTTCATGGACTTAAGTGAGTCCTTCTAAACAAAAATATGTTTGTAAAGGTTCAGGGACCAAACATTGTTTTTTAAAACCTTGGTCTAAACAAAGAAAATTCTGGGTATAAATTTCTCAAGTTTATTACATAATACAGAAAAGGTATTTCCTTCAGTTTTGCTGTTACCTTTTACAGTTAAGCCAATTTTCTTTATTCTTACAGTTAAAAATGTAAATAAAACAAGAGCATATGGTCAGAAAAATATCATTGCTGTTCTTCCATTTTTTCTGACTAAAACTCCAAGGATTATTAATAAAAAATAGAATCTCTTACTCCCGGCTACCTTCCACAGAATGGAAATATCAGATCCACTCCTCTCAATACAGCCTGTTTCATTAGCTTTAAATTTAAATAAATGAAAAAGAAGGGACAAGAGTATGTATAACAACAACAAATACAGAAAATTGTATTTGTTAAATAGCTACTTCATCTTCACAGATCAAACCCCTTTTCAAGGAGTGTTGACAAAGATGCACAACTAGATTTTATTTCTTCTCAGTGTAGCAATTTAATAGGATTTAAAGGAGAAAATATTTAAAGTGCAAACATATTGCAATGAACCTTTTATTTTCCTAACATTTTTCATATTAAGACCCACACCTTTATCCCTTGGCACTATAATTAAGAAGACAGAGTAAATAACACTATAAGCAAGCGCCATACAGACCTAACCTACCTGGGAACTCCTACTACTCTACAGGGTGCTCCAATTTCAATAAGCATTAGGAACAAGGTTGCCATCAAGAAGCAACATTGTGCTTGCCACAACAGGTGGTCTGTTACCTCTGAAAATGGCCTCTAGTAATTTCAGATCTTTCATTACCAAAAAGACGAACTGATTGCTCAATCTTCTTAAAAAACAGAAGTTGAAGAAAAATTTGTAAGTTGATACCAGAGCTATGGCAAGAGAAAATAATTGTACACTACACATCGCAAAGTGATCCAAATAGTGCAAACTGGGTTAGAATGGCTAAAATGAGTGGTTACAAGGATCTTGTACAAAGTAAATATCAATCAATTTCTTGAAGATGTATTTATGAATCACTTTAAAAGTGAAGAAGAACTACAAAGGTTGGGGTGGGGGTCTTTTCAGTATTATGCACTATTTGAAAGTGCACACATAAAAGCAGCACAGTGAAGTTATAAAAACCTCAAGACCTAAACTCTAACTTGAATAGTTTACAGGTTTTTGGATTAAAAACAAAAACACTTCAGGTGTTACTGAAATACTTTAAAACACTGATGCCTTGATAAGGCCATAAAAACTTCAAAGTCTTTGGGGAAACTTCTAAAATTATTAGGGAAAACAAGGACCTAAAACTCCTGTTAAAGCAGAATAACTTTATAATAGCTTTCCTCTACCTTACTAAGGACAAGTTTAAAGAAAATCTTTGTGCAGAAGTACTTTAGAGCTACAGCTCTAAATGCCATCCAGGCCAAGAGCTGACAGAACACATCAGCTACTAGAAACAAAAGTAAAATATATGACAAAGCAAAACTTGACAGTAGCCCTAAAGCTTTGCCAGAGTTAATAGCTTTGGCATCTGTTCCAGTCTGAACATGTCCTCTCACTTCCTCGCACATTCCCCATTCACTTCAGTTAAAATCTTCCGTGGAAATTCAGCACGCTGTGAAACTCCAGAGATAGGTCTATTTAAAGAGTACTTTCCAGAATGTTTTTTTAACAGCAGCAGGTTGTATGGCCCTGGCTACATTTTTGATGAAAATATTTACAACCAAAACATGTGGAGTGCTACAAGGAAACACCAGAGGAGAGGGATGTTTTTAATGTCAATATGTTGTAAGCATTCAGAGTTGGATACGTCATCTCACTGTGAGAATGCACATACAGCTATGACTTTAACAAAATACACCTTAAATTATTTCCAATTATTATACAGAACTTTTTATACTGGTCAATACCCTTTCAACCTTTTAGAAAACTAGATCTCAATCAGGGAATTTATGGACAGATTTTCAAAGTGACCAGTTACTAAAAATTTATTCTAGTGGCATTAACTTCTAATAGGCAAAGCTATACAAATCTATAATTTTTCATTATTCTAGACTTCTTGTTTATAAATACGGCATTTGCAAGCAATAATGAAATTCACATCTTTTTTCATATGTATTCCTTTCTGGAGGAAAAAATTTTCCTATTGAGACACCAAATTCAAGGACCATTAGGTTTCCTTTGCTAGTCAGGAAAAAACGAAAAGCTTCAAACCTCAACAATATGAAGCATATTAGCAAGGAGCAGAACCTTACAGAGACCTGTTCTTCACCAGAAAGTATTAAAGAGAGAAGGTGCCTATGCTTTGCAATGTTAAAAAAAAAATTACATGCATGCCTATGCAGAAATTACTTGTCACTTCAAAAACAGAGAAAAACAGAATCACAAATGGAGAAAAACTAAAGACTTAACTACTCCCTTATGACATATCCTCTTCTTCTACACACAAACTGAAGCAAATGTACATAGCTGCTTCTAAAAAAAACCAGTACAGAGCAAAAAGAACTACAAATATTCCTTGCAGAAGACACACAAAAAACTTAGGTGGGTAACAAAAGGTAACAATAACATGCATTCCAACTTCCCATAGATATTTATTTTGGTGTTTTTCCTTTCCAAAGTGTGGAAGAAAAGTCATTCTTGTCAGAAACATTTTGCAAATATAGTAGTTTCTGGCTTTAAAAAAACAAATAGCTAAGATTTTTGGTAAAAAAGCAACACCTTTTAGCTTTCAGAAGTATTCTTGAAATGTAATACATTAAAAGCTTTTTCTGGGGAGGGGGTGTAGCTTTTAGCAGATTGCTTTTTAAAATCACCTAAACATCACATTTCCCAGCTCCATTTGCCTAATGAATTCATCATATTGCAATTAATATATGATAGAGAGGGGGTTTTAGTCAACAGAAGGTATCAATTAGAAGACCCATTCCATTTTCCTTTCCATAAGAGCTCCCTGACTCTGTATGAGAGACTTGGAATAACTGACTCACACTGAATCAGGATGCCTCTTCTGATACATAATCTCAGGTAATATTTGTACTTCCAGAGAAGTTCAAATCAATATAACCAATATGAAATACATTTCATTGTTGATAAATACATTTGGGGCTGTATTCATCAATATTATGATAGGGTAAAAAGAGAGGACAGCGTCAGAGAATGAATGGAACTGCCCTAAATCCCATCAGCTGGAAACATTCCCCAAAGAAGTGATTATGACCAGCTGGCTGCAAACTACAGACATTTGGTCTAGACTCACAAAAGCATTTGATATGTCTCCATGCCACTGATTTCAGCAGACACAGACTTTAAAATGCTCCTGGGAATCTGGGTCATTTCCCCTTCCTAGCCCCTGGTGTGAGAGTTCTGTGAATTCAAGTAAATTTGGTACTTAAGATATGGGAAAGCTCTAGCTAGTAGGATGTAATCAGAATCTGCCCTTTTTGCACCCTCTGATTAATGTGAAAATGAGGCTGAAAATCCTCCATTTATAATTAAAAATTCCATTCTTCCATTTGGTTCCATCCCATTTGGCTCACCAAAGAGGCTTTTAAGACTTACTGGCTTCAGCTCTAGGACTGGTCCCCAATGGACCCTACTGTTGTCAGAGCATTTTGTTTGATTTTTTTTCCCTGACTCACTTCCCTGAGAAGCAAGAAAACTCTCTTCCAGGGCCGCTAAAAACTCCCTTTACAAATACAAATGGAAAATGGGAAAAAGTAAAGTAAAACATCATGATCACACAGTAAATCAAGTTGTGTTTTGCTGGTTTCACAATTTTAAAGCAAATTGAGATGTGTGTTTTATAATGCGTGTTATAACTACTTTATCGTGGGAAGCTTTTAGATGTGATAAGTGTTGGAAGAGGGAGGCTTGTTGTGTTCGTGTTTTGTGGTAATTTCTTTTCTGGTTTCTTTGGTTTGGGTTGAGTTTTGACTTCTGCAAGGGGAAAGCCTAGGACATGAGATATTTTCATAAGCTGAGAATATTTTAAGAACAGTGGTTGCTAAAACACAAATTGTCTTCAATATGAAGAGGTGTTATAATTCCAAAACACAGCCATTGTAATGGCTTTAAAATTTCAACATGTTTTCCTTAAATAATTCTTACCAGATTTTTGAAGAGTGCAGTTAATTCCTTTGTAAACACAGAAAATTTTAAAAACGCTGTTCCCAAATCTGGGTCATCCCTGCAAACACAGTTGCCACCGAACTTCTCCAGTGCTTGTGTATATTGTTCTTCATTTTCCACGTGAGCTTCAAAAAGAGCAAAACAGGAAGATATCATCAGTAGATAAAAGGTTTTTGAAATCACAATTGAGGGGTTTTTTTAAAAAGAACTTTCCAGAGTTTTTGCTACAAATGTTTACTTGATACAAAAACCAGCTATTATTTACATTGTAACACTGATATGCCAGAAGTGGTTTCCAAGTACCATGTGGTACAAATGACAGAGTGCCAAAACAAGCCAAACATCTGACACTCTAGAAAGACCCACAATATTTCTGCACTGTAGCAGAGACCCCATAGCTACTCCCAACTCCTGTAATGAACTTTCAGATTTTAGAGTCTTTTATTAACACTTTCTAATTTTAACTGTGTGCTGTTATGTTTTACTGTGTGCTGAAAAAGAAACAGAAGAGTTAGTGTGCTGGCAGAGTCTTGGATCTCTACAACAGAAGGCAATAGATCAAATAGTCTTGGTTCATCCTAGGATAAAGGACTATAAACCACATTACAGAAGAGGAAAAAACTGTATCTATGTTAGTTCTCCAATTCAGGGCAGCAGTGGGGATCTGAAGCAAATCCTAACAATCTGCATTTACCACAGACCAGTTCAGTTCTGAAAGCAGTTCTGGTTCGTGACAACCAGATTCCTCTGTGAGACAACAAAACCAGGAGCTCTGCCCTAGAAGTCGTCCAGTGCTCCTGGGCTACACCAGTTCAACTCATCCAGCGCACACCTAACACTAATGTTCAGAAAGCTTTGAGCTGCACATGCCAAGGGGTTATTCAGCCCAGGGAATGAGAGGAAATCTAGGCATAAAATAAATTCCCCTGATTCAAATATAAAGGAAATCTGAGAGGCTTCAGTCTTAACTACTTTGCTAAAGTGATTTTCTCCTAGGTCACCAGCTTACTTGCCTATATAGACATGCATAAAAAGTCCCTTTATCAAAAGTCAATTTGACCTGTGGAATAAAACAGAAAGTTTTTCTGAACCCCAGTTTCGTGACCATGTCAAACTTGAACATGTGGACAAAGCACACCGAGTTGGCACCTGAGAAAGTTAACATTGCCTATTTCTTATTTTAGCTGTAGACAATTTCTAAAGCTTCAAAGGAAGTCAGGGAAAAAAAACCTCCACACCCTAGAAAACAAATTATACATTCATAAGAACAAAGACTGTCTCAGTCATTACATGAGACTAGCATAAACCCTGAAGATTATTTAGAGAGGATTAATCTGTTCAAACAAGCAATGATCCAGTTTCATTTCAAGCCCATGTGTACACATCAACACATTTAATGTCCAAAGGATTTTTGATACAATGTCCTTTCCCAAATTTCTGTGAATTAGTTACACAACCTGTTCAATAAACTTATCATGATCCAGACTAAAAACAAGCCTGTCTGTCCACGTGTCCTATCTGGACAGCCATTCAAGAACTTTGTTTCTCAATAGCTACAAATTTTCTCTAATTTCCAATATATGAAACTAAAACCCTGTGTAGCAGTGGTATAACTCCATGTAATTAAAGACTGACATAATGTACATGCAGAATTGAAGTTACACAAACAGCATTAATTCTACAAGTTTTTAACTTGAGCACTTGCATTTGCAGCCTGTGACAGTTTGCAGGTAGCTATTAAATTTAAAAACTGAGTACTAGCACTGAAATTTACTTATTTTCCTCAGCATCAACAGCAAGTGCTGAGCACTTACCAAAATTTTTGCTGTAGGATGAAGTAAGGATGTTCAACTAATTCTATTGTGTGACACATATACACCTGAACAAGCTTTCAGTGAACTGGCACAGGCAGCAAAAACGAGGATGTGGCAGGTCACAGCTCCTCTAGATCTCACATCTACCCAGTGAGGTGAATTATTTCCACACGGCTTTCTGCATTCTCGCTGCTTCCTGCATCCAGCTTAGCTTACGTGAACCCAGGTGAGAGAAGAGGTCAGGCCACAATTCCTACAGCAAAAAGAGAAAGCTGCCCCTGCATGAAAGCAAGGTGAAAAGGCCGCTACCATTAAGTGTTATGGTTACATGTTCAACTAGTAGCTGTGCCATGCTGACTTTTTACCTTGAGGAAACAAGCACAGCATCCATTCCACATGGCATCCCCAGGAGTCTTCTTCTCCCCAGCATCCTAGGGACTGTTCTTCTGGATTCTGAGACATTCCCCAGAGTGCTGATGGTAGTTTATTGCAGCAGTACTATTAACTGAGCTGGTATTCCCCAAGTGCTTCTGAAGAACACAAAAATCTACTTTTCCCATGGAACCCTCCAAAATACTCTTCCTGTCCTATGGTTTTTTCCTGATGGATTTTAAAAGTTTCTCTACAAACAAAAGGTATGAAATCTATCAAAACAAGAAACTTGATCCAGTTTTGAGGGTTTAGAGGCTTACTTTAAGTAAGAACCCAAGCTATGTACACATTGGGAGTCACTGCGTAATCCTTAATAACGGTTTGTAAACTCTCGCATTAAAAAAGAAAGACAAAACATGCATTTAATATTTAAGGAACCTATACTAAAAATTCAGTCACTGTGCTCTTAGGAGTGTAGGACCATGGGGTTTGTTTTGTCAAAAGAAGCCCCAAGGGCTGACAGGTGGCTTGGTTAGTGATGTTTCTGCTGGTGGAAGAGAAATGCCTCCAAACCTTTCTTGTCAAGATTGGGTGGGCAGCATGAATTTAAAACATGGGCAAGATATTGGTTTTATGCAAAGACTAGTGATTCGCTACCATGCTCTAACAGGTACTCTGATTATGAGGCATAGTCTAGCACCAGTTTTTTAACTGGGGGTTAAAAAACCCCAACAGCCAAAAAAACCAGCCAAGCAAGAAAAAGAAGAGAATAAAGGATGCCGAATCAATGAAACAGCTCCTGATGAATCTTAAACTGGACCCTGCACAACCCAAAGATAACAACTTCATTACATTCGACAAGGAACTTCCTTTCAATTAGCTGAGATGAATTATACCACAACAGCAGTTCTTGTTCTAACCTTGTGTCTGAACACCAACATGGCCACAAGTTCTGTCAGATATTGGTGGCTCTCCAAGGTTGACAGGCCTATCTATTTTGCATTTAATATAGGTTTTGTTAGCTCTAATTGCTGTGAACTGCACAGTGAGAACAAAAGCCAACCAAATGCTGTTTCTTATCCACAAAAATAAATGCTGTTTCTTATTCACAAAATGCTGCTGATCCACAAAAACAAAAGCTTCAGTTATTTTTTAACAAAGAAGATAAACATACACAACTCCAAGAGATTGGCACACATTTAAAAATGCACGCAGCAATAGTTCTTTGTATTTTATTCAGCATTGGAAGAAAAATATCTGTTTTTCTACATCATGACAATAAAAAGTTGCAGCTCATCAGCTCTCTCTTGTCATGAAGTTCTCAACATACATAACTGGAAGCCACCAGGGAGAGTGAGGTTTCACAAAGCAGTAGTGACAATGTAGCTTCTTATTGCTGCCAAAGAGTAATTTCACCCCTCCCACACCCTCATCTCTTGATGATACACATGGCCCTAACACTTCAAGTGCCCATCTAGTCCCAATTAAGTTGATCTCACTGCATATGCAGCTTTATACAAGCTTAAAAACTCATCTAGGGATCTGCCAAGCAGCAGGCATGACAGAAGGAGCAGGTAGCCCAGACCCAATGGAAAGAGGAGAGCACAGCCTCACCACTTGGTACCAGTATGCCAGCAAGAGAGGTTTAGTTACCGCACAATATTTCATCCTTACTGAGCTCATGATCAAACAACTAGTTCAAGACTGACATTTAAAATGCACATATTTCTCTTCTCAGAGTTATCCATATAACTCTTTCTGATTCAGTATGGCATCTGACTGTTTAAATCTTCCAATTTCACCAATATAAACTAACAGGAATTATGTACTTACCCAGACCAGATAAGTTTATGGCTTTGACAGATTTCTTCATTTTATAGAGAACAGTTCGGTCAACATCCAGAGCCTAAAAAAAGAGAAAAACTTAATAGTGGATTATCCTCTGGCAAATTTCTGCCCTGGAAACCTGCTGTAATTACAACTATTACATAGTTTACTTTATTTCTGTAATTAATGAATTACTTACCATTTGTTTCCACCCCCATCCATACAACCTATTCTGTCCCTTTGCCCAAAAAACACCTCCTCCATCCTTGGCTGGTGACCAGCATCATGTAAACTCAGCAGGAAACAATTTACACAATATTGTCTTTCCATGCTAAATTATTAAAGAAGCTTAAAACAGTTTTCACCCATCATCTGTTCTGACACTGCTGAAGAAACAAGCAATATCACTTCCTCAGGCAGAATACTGAAAATGGAATTTAATTTCGGTTTTCCTGGATAATTTAATTAACTGCATTCCCAACTATATGAACTTTCTCACTGCTATGCTGAGCAAAATAAATTGCATATCTCTCAAATATCTTTCACACAGTTTAACACTAGGCAAATCTTCCCCCAACAGTATATAAAATTCAAGTTTAAATCTTGCCCAGAATGCTCAAGCACTTATAATCAATTTGTTTCAAAGAAAGAAGTAAAAGTAGACAACTATTTGCTTACTGAAGTGAAATATGAGGAGACTCAAAAATGTAGAATTGTTCCAGAAGGAAGAAGCAGAATTATGGTTATATAAATTAATAAAAAAAAAACCCAAAAAACATTGTGAAACTTGGAGAAAATATATGTTCCAAAGATGGTGGTGTCTTTAGACCCCACTGAAGAACAATACTGAACACTACAAATTGTATCATGCCAAGAGCTGTTTAGCATGATACATGATAAAGCAAAGAAAACCCACCAAATTCATTCCAGTTTTCATTGAAAACATTTCAATGAATTGCAGCAGTTACACATCTGACCTACCATTGTTTTATTGTTAATCACTTGTGCAAGAGATACAATGCAGAAAAGTCAGCCCCTAGGAGTCTATCCAATTATTTTAACAAAGTGAATGCAAAAAGAAATATTAAGCCCCCTGATTCTGGGAGTATCCTTAAACTGAATCTATTTAGACCACAAATAGCTGGACAAAATCTTAACAGCATTCCATGGAAAACAATCAACTTAGACAATGCTTTAACATTAATGTTAGAGTGTCATGGTACTGCTGTATCTGTCAGATGTTTTGCCTCCAGCGGGTTTATATTAGCATCTATATATTTTACATCTGAAACATATTAGCAGGAGAAGTGCAGAGGCCTTTTCACCTGGAATTCTGAAGTACAGAAGAAGGGAAAAATAAAACAATCTAAGAAAGCCCATAATAAAAGCCCATGGCATAAAAGCCATGCCAGCTCTGGTCACCCTCTTCAGCAATTTGAATTCCATCCACTACAACAAATCTGTATCTAGTATGATCTCCAAGGTTAAATTAGTCACCTGTTTGGATAGGAGTACATGAACTCCCTCATTGTGTATTTGGTGATTTGTAAAAATAACCTCAGAAAGCACACTCCAATCAGCTGACTACAGAGGAATGATAATTTCATCGATGACTGCGTCAAAGCGCAATCACCCTCTTGGAGTCCAAGTGAAAGGAATGTCTCCAACTACAAGCATTACAAGCAACAGTCCAAAGAGAAGGCTGACAGCCAGAGACTTAAAACTTACAAATTCAATTCTCAGCTTAATCTTAGATTTGTGTGTGCAGCTGAGAAAATATTAAATCTCTGCACCTTAGTTTGGGGGAGATAATTCTTAAGGAAACGTTGGAAGGATAAATGCATGGGATTAATTGATACTGTGGTCAGGGATCCAGACAGATCTATGGATTCAAAAAGTCCTCTGGCCCAAGGCTGCCTCAGTCAGAAAACACAAACTCCCAGTAAAGAAAAAACCTCAAATCCTCTTCCTCAACTAAAGTCAGCATTTTGGTTTGAAACGTCTCTCAACCAACTTCCACTTTCGCCAGGACCAAGCAGTAGAGGAATAAACCCACAAGGCACAGCATAGCCGGGGTCCAACAGAAATGGCAGTTAACACCCCTAATACACCAGTGACAACTCAAGCATCAACCCATTTCAGACAGCTGGTCCACATAAAAATTCAAAACAAAGGATAATGGGGAAAATACCCCACAGAACTAACAAGGACAACAAAACAAGCAAAACCTAAAACCTTAATGTGTTGAAACTGTACAGATCAGGCTTTCTTGGGTCCCCTCTTCACACCCTGCCTGTCTCTTCAGCTGTGTCAGTGCAAAGCTGCACCTGAACCTGAAAAAAATGTGACTAGAAATTGGGAGAAAATATCAGTTCTGTAAAGCTTTCCAAACAGGAAACAAAAGATAACAAATATCTAGCCATTTTAAGGGGGATCTTAAATAAATACACAGATAAATAAATAGATTAATTAATTAATTGGTATGTTTATGAAATACAATTACTATGTTTCGAATTGTGGTAAGAAAACTAGACTTGCTCCTGTAGGAGGTTTTGTCTATTCCTCCCTTCCTTGGTGCAATCTTTTCATAGCGTGTGACATTTACGAGTGGCTATGTGTGCCTACAACTAATGGGCAAAATACTGAAAAGCTTTGCATCTTTAATACTGTATTTCAGTCTTGCTTACAAACTGAAAAATAGAGAGGAGGACTTTGCCTTTGTCTAATTGAATAGCATTGGTGTTTATTCACATCTAGTGCTTCAAAGGAGTCATTTCAGGATAAAACTTGAAAATGTCACTCCGTGTCTTTAGTGCTATTCTTCATATTTTCTTGTCCTTTTCTTTGTTCACATCTTAGCACTAGGAAATCAGTTTCAATCCAGCTGTGGCTTTATTACAGTTCACATTTCTAAGCCTGTGTTTGTTTCATAAATATACACACACTGTCCCAATGCACACACATGCACCAAAATGCACCCTCATTCAATTACTTTGTGCATTCTCAGTAGTGCCAGAAGCAGGGAATTTTCAAATGGCTCCAGATGTTGCATATTCTAGCATTTATTTTTATTCACTTAGAATGCCCAGTAAACTCCTGAACAAGAAGAAAAGTGACCATGCATTTCATATGGCGGGATCATTTTGTCCTCTCATGTAATATTTCTAGTTTTGCCTCAAAAAACTCTATTGTAGGACCATTTATTTTAGCATCTGTTTCAGCACAACTGAGTCTATGAGGCCACACAAATTATTTTCATAGTTCCACTCAGTTTCTACTGATGAGCACTCAGACTTCTCTTGATGCCTTAGGTTTCAGCTTTTATATTTTTCAAATTCTGTATTCTCTGTATTCCTAGTGTGTAACTCTGATCTGTCTTGCAGTCTGTTAGCTGCTGCTCTTTTATGCTAAGATAGACATAACAAAGCCTCTCCAGGCCTGCTCTTCAAGGACACTCAGACTGTCCTAGGCCAAAATGTGTAAACCAGCATCTTGAGGAAGGGGGGCAAGTTGGGGGGGCAGTTACATTATTAGCTAAAGTTTAATTGGCGAATTTATGCCGATATGCAAATGGACCAAACTTACAACAGTGTGAAGAACTCGTGACTCGTCGTCCATCTTGGTAGCCTTTGGCCTGCCAGGGTGTACCTCTGAAGGCCTTTTGAATAAATATCTCCTTTGTTCCTCTACCCCTGTCTAGTCTCTGTTTCACATTGTCCTTTTTTAGGCATCACTCTGTTGTTAAAAACAGTAAATATAGCTTTGACTTAGGGGGAAAAAAAACCCCAACAAATTCTCTACAGCATGTAAGAAAAGAAGTCACATTATTGTGGAGGTGGTGCTATGCACGTGAACTGAAACAGAAATTCAAAAGTGACCTCCTTGAGCATGTCCTTGTTAGTGCAATCTTTTTCCAAATACAGTATTTATGTTTTCTGTTCATTTACTTTCACGTGATTTCTGATGGCAATCTAATGAAACCATTTTTAAGGTAAATTACTTTTTAGTCAGAAGCATACTAGGGAGGGCAACAAGCACATCAAAATAAAATGCAGATTTTCAAAGGAACACAAGAGAGAGGACTCAGGCTACCAGTGATAAGTAGCAAAGCTTTTTTCCACATATAGGAACAAGGTCCAGTTTCACATGCCAAAGGCCAGTTTCCATTTTTGCTGCTTCAAAGGTTTCTACTTTGAACAGTAAAATGTGTCAGCTAATTAGAACCAAATCCATCTTACGAGGAAGAAATCAGTCTGAGATTACTGAAATGTCCTGAAATGTTATTCTACATCCTACTCTGTATGCCTTGACCTAATTTAAAATAATAATAATAATAATAATAATAATAATAATAATAATAATAAAGCTATTTAAGTCTGTTTCACATTGCCTAGAAAGATTTAAGTCCACCAGAATACACAATTTTCAAACATTTAATTGCACTGTTTCCTCCCCCCCCCAAAAAAAAAAAAGGAAAAAAAAATTAGCATCAATCCCCCAATCTATATTGTCTAAAGAGATCTGTGCAATATAGATTGTTGGCCCAAAAGATGAATGTATTATTTGCTCTTTTCAGTGGAGAGGAGAAACAAACTGTTCTATTATTAGTGTATTTAACTGAGGGAGGAAAAAAAGCAGGAAGACAGAAACTCAGAAACTGAACATCCCAGAGATGATTTTGGCACCTTTTGCAGAGCCAAAGGGTACGGGGAAAACCAGGGCAGTAGCAGCATAAGTGGAGAGTCCCCAGGCTCTAGTGGTTCATTAAACATCTTTTGTGCCAAACTTACAGCAGAAGTCTGGGTCTTTATCTTATGCAATGTCCTCACACCAGTGTCTTTTTCCTTTGTGACCCAGAAAATAATTAATTATCTGTGAAAGAACAGAAAATCAGCCATACTGGATCAGATCAACACTCCATTTAACCTGATATCCTCTATCAGGAGCAGCTAACAGCAGATGTTCGGGGCAGCAAGCAAAGAAAAGCACGTACACATCCTTCCCCAGGATAATCTCCCATTTACCAGTAATGAGTTTAAAAACAAAAGACTGAGAAACTCTCATCCAGAAACACTACACAGCCCAACAGGCTATTCTCAAGAGAAACAAGAAGCCCAAATTTTCTAATTCCAGACAAGGGAAAGGAAAAAAACTAAACTTGACAGCATACCATGGGAAGTAGTGACCGAGGAAGGAGTTGGCCATCACCTTTACTTCATTTTGCATTTAAAACAGTTCAAAATCTCGAACACATTCCTTCCTTCTTACCCACACCAGTTTCCTTTTGGAAAGCATAAAAGTAACTATTTCACATTTTCAAGCTATTTGGATGGGGTTTCACTGAAAGTACTCATAGAACTGGATCTGAATTTGAGGAAAGTCTCAAGGTTACCATTTTGTAAAATAAGGAGTCCATTGGAGCAACAACAACAAATGCTTGGAAGTACTGCTAAAGCAGTAACAAAATTTTGGGAAATAAATCCTTGTGTCATTTGAAAAATTATCCTGGAGCCAGGAACCTAAGTGTTCTTCCCTACACTGAACATCTACCTGACAAATATACAAAAAATATTAACACACTGATATTTGATCCACTGTACCCAGTTATCTTAACATTATTTCTTTAAAACAAAATCAGATCTCATTCTCAATTTTAGCATTTTCTTTAAAACATCAGGCTACTCAACAGCCATAAATCCTGCACTTCATCCATTCCAGTATTTCAGAATAAGTAATAATGCCAGAGGCTACTGCAGATGCTGAACACATATAGGAACATCCTTCCCAAAAACAAAAGGGTACAGGAAGAAACTTGGTCAGTTGAGGAAAAGAGAGGCAATCAAGTAGTTATTGGAGAGACAGCAGAACAAGAAAAGGCTCTTGTGCCTCACTGGACTGATCTTGTTTAAAAATTAACAGCAAGTTTTTTACACTTGTATCCAGGAAGCACAATAGTTTGGCTTTCAGGTGTATCTTTACAGGCAATCTGATATTTGCTGTAATTAATCCTTGCTGACTCAAAAGATCAGACACATCCACAGACATTCTGTCTCAGTTTGTTATTTTACTACTAGAAATGAACTGTAAACACCATTGGCTTCAATCCACTTTTCTGTTACAGAGGGTGGTAAAAAAACTTCCTAAATTATGTTATCCCCCTCCAGAATCCTCTTTCCATTCTCCTACTGTTATGTAATTTCCTCCTGCAATGTATTAGTTTCTTTTCTAAATCCTCTCCAGTTTCCTTCCACTGATCATCTTGCACATTCACAGAGGGACTGATAAAAAGGGTGGAAAAAACCCCTCACAGGCATAGTCTGGGGCATGGTACTGTAGCTTCTGAATGTATCCTAGAACAACGGTAATTTTAAAAACTTTAATTTGGGGCAATTACTTTACTTGGAGTATGCATATGAAAAACTGCAGTAGCTATGACAGTTAATTTGTATAAATGAGCTCTCTGGTGTGAGACCTGTCACCTGAAGAGACTGAAGGTACAGAGACAGACCTGCAGTAAAAAGGACGGAATTTATGGCAGAATCATCTCTGAAAGTTCCCTTTCCACAAAAGCATTACTTCTCCAGCATCTGAGTTTGTGGTTCTTATTGGGCCCAATGCCAAGGCAATCTGTTTAAATAAGCACTGGTGTATTTGGCAAAAGAATGAGGTAAACCATTGAGCTAAGGATACGCACGGTGGAAAAAAGAATATATCACTCCTTTGGGAAATTAATACCTGAAAGTGCACGGAAATTCTGCTGCAAAGCTAAATGATGGGAGAATTTGGCACTGCTCTGTGTTGTGTATAAAACCAGACCTGAGCATGATGACTTTGTACAATGAAATCATTAAAACAAAGAAGGGATGCCTAAAAACCAGAATTCTCTAACAGACTACTTCTATCAGAAGAGAAATCCCAAATGAGAGGTTCAGAACTACAAAATATTACATCATTAATACAAGTCACTAAATGAGACTGTTTCACACTAAACAAAACAGGTGCTGTATCTGTGTGTTAATTGATTTCCACAGGCTTCTCTCACTACAAAAAGTTAGAAATGCAACCAATACTTAACTGGGAGATAGACATCAAACATTTTTGTGAAATAAAATCTCTTGCTTAAGACAAAGAATGGAAGCTGCTTATGCCAACTATTTCTCCAGAACATATCCACCTCCCACATTAACTAATTTTTACACTGAGAAATATATTTTCCTTCTCCAACATTGCAGCTATCTGCTTTCAAAGATGATTGGACTTTAAATACAGATCTCATAAGCAATGTAATAGATGATGCATTTGCTCTTTACAGTGGCTCAATTTTAAACAGAGGGTGGGTAAATAAAACTCCCTTATTTAATATTTAATTGTTGTTTATTTTTCAGTTGCAGTAGCCAATTCTTGGTATCCGTCTCCATTTATTCAATATTGTATGCTGCAACTTCCAGAGATGATTGTCTTAAATGGATGAGCAAACTTTACCAACCCTTTACCCATGCCAAAATTCTCTGGTCCTCACTCTGCAAGAGACTTTTTTCTAGCTTCAGGTTTTTGCATTTCTGTCTGCTGTCAGTATCCATCAAAGCCGTTCATAGTCCAGAGTCCAGCTGTTGGAAGAGGCTGATCCTCACCCTGCATCATTCAACAGCACTATGATGAGCTGGGCTGATGGGATTTTCCTTTTGCAAAAACTTTTGCAGTTTTTTCAATTCAGTAACTCTTTTCCCCAGTATTAAATCTTTTTATACACCATCGGAGGCAACAAGAATTAATCCTTGCAGAACATAATGCCCTTTTATTCTTCATGTGACAAGCTTTCTGAAAAGAGAATTTTTAGTTATTTATGGGAGTAATTAACAAATTAAAGCACTTTCCAGATACTCAAAAGCTCCCACATTAATGGACTAATTTGGTATTTGGAGTCTTCAAAACCTCTACTTGAACCAGGCAGACACCCCTGTTACAATCTCTATGAAAAAATGAAAAACTAAACAGTTACATTTTCCCCTATGTATGATGCACTTACTCTATGCTAAAAATGAGAACATTTGCAGTGTGTACACAGATCAACTGGATGCCATAAACTGATCTATCCCTTCCCATCCAACACCCCTCTGACTTTTTCTTCCTTATGTATCCAATAATTCTAGGGACAAGAAACTAGCATAGAAAAGAGAAGAGTCTACAGCAACAGAGCACAATCAAACTTCAGTTTTAACAGGTCGCTGAGAGCTTCTTAACAGAAATAAATAATAAATCAGTGTCACAAACATCTCTGGCAGACTTGTACGAGGTGTCCATTCTGAAAGAGAACAGAAGGCACACAAACTCTATCTAGTTTATGATACACCTGAAACTCTTAGGACACCATATTCTCACAACAAAGAATGGCAGAGTTATCTAGAGGGGACTTCAGGAGAGTAAGACAAATCACCTCAAATGAACCACCTGTTCCTGGGGACACACAGAACCAGCCATCAAAATAAGGTTCATCAGAGGTAAAGCAGCACATTGGACATCATCTCTTCACTATTAGGGTAGAAATTTATGAACAGCATCTACCTATAATACTAATGGTATACTAATCACACATAAAACCCAGTATCAAATGATAAAGCTTATTTTCTCTTGAAACACTATAAAATTATTTCTGTTCTATAGTGGCTTCCAGACTTCAGCCTGTGATTTTCACTCCAACTTCTCTGTAATTCACTATACCTTTGAAAATCTTTGCATGGTCTCTCAGTATCAATACACTTTTCCCCATTAAAAAGTAACTGCACAATGGTAAAATTAACAGCAACTAATGCCAAGATCAGTATAAGATTTGGAACTTACAGCAATCAAACATTTGATAACATCAGTATCTTCTTCTTCTTTTTGTTAAATGGAACAAAGAAATTGCACGTATTTCATTTTGTTGATGCTTTGTCATGCTGTAGCTATCTGTAAAGAGCTTGAATCTTGTTGTATAAATGCTCAAACATAATATCCTATGAAGTTCCATTTGGGAATTTGTTTTTAAATGAAAGAATGCATTTGAACTGTCATATGTTACCATTCATTTTAGGTGCCCAACACAGAAATCACAGGACACTATTATAATCTTGAAAGCAATGATTTTAAATTCTACTGATATTTCAGCAGCTTTAAGTATAACTAAAATTAACAGTTCAGACACTCCTGTCACTAGAGGCAGCTGTCTCAAAGTGTAAGTGAATCTTAAGTGACACAATTATTAGTGTACCAAAGAGTAGATATATAATACTCATTTACATAATATTGACGCAAAAATAAAAGCTTTATCCCCAGAGTGGACTTTGCCAAAATAATTAGAGAGTTCATTGCACAGAAGGTATCTATAAAATGGAATAGATAGTACTTCCCTGTATCATCAATGAAGCACTAGGAAGGTAAATTCATACACAGCTGGTACCTAAGACAAAACACTAGCTAAGACAAAGAACTTCTGCATTTAAAATTGAAGCAATTTAGAACACAGAAGCATGTCCAGGCCTATCAGAACTTCTGTTGTTCTTAAATGAAATAAGAAACAGCTACTGAATCAACTGACTGAAGCAGAAAAGACAAACGCCTGGATCTATACGTAACCAAGCCCATGTGTCCTTGCACCAGCGCCACATCCACGTGGCCTGGGGGACAGGAAAGGCAGTGGCAAACAGGACCACTCCATCTCTAGAAGAGACTGGGCTGCAAATACTTACATGAAAAGCTTGCCATCTACATCCAGACCATTTAAGCAACAGAAGAGAGTGAACTAAGCAGAAGAATGAATGAAACCAAACAAAAAGCAGCTTACAAAAGATTTACTACTTCATTGCTTCTTCAATGCTACTCTCATCAGCACAATTAGCATCTAGTTCACATGGAGCTCGGAGTGTAGGAGGACTCTGCTGGCATTTTTTCTATTGTTGTGTAACATACACCTACAGTGCTGGAAAATAAACAAATTATTAAAAACATATGCTTTGCAAGACTCCATACTGCATGTTTTGCGTGTGAATATAGACCAGGAGTTCTGTATTTGCAAGTGCTAAGGAAATTCCTACTCCTATTGCAATAGCCAAACAGTAATCCTGTTTGATTGAAGGGGCTTAAAATGATTACTAAATGCATTTGTTTCTGAGTTGACTTCCCTAGAATATAGCCTAAGTTTCCTTGAAATTGCATATTCTAGGAAAGAAGTCTTTCACTAACAATGAACAGAAATCATAAAACATGAGAAAATAATCCGTAAGAACATCCACATCCCTTCACTACTATTTTCCCTTCCTATATGCTTTTTAAATGTAGTACAAAGCTTTCAGGAATGTGAAAGTAATTTGTTCAGCTCTAATCACTTCAGCTGTTTTGATGTATCTACATGCATACTTAGGATAATGCCTAGACAGAATTACAGATTTCAGACTAGAACTACATTGATAATCTGATCTTTAATCAGCGATAGCTGAGGGGTCCACAAACAGCAGATGGTTCTGAACACCACATTGCTCCAAGACAACAAGGAACAGAGCTTCAGTCTTCTCTCTTAGTTCTCTATTTCTTCTTAGTTTAACAAGTCAGATGCTAAAATTTATACTATAGCTTCTTTCATGTTAACTTTTACAGCCTTTAACCTCTTAAAGAATATACTCCAAAGAAATACACTTCACTGCACAGTATGTCACTTACATAGTAAATATTTTTGTGAAGCAGAGTTCACACAAAGAAGCAAATTTTTCAAATTCTGTCCAACACCTACTCACTTGAAAACAAAGCCTACTACTTGAGTTGAAAAGTACTGAATCACACCACCCAAGCTAATTTCCTGCAAAGCAGCATTGCTCATAAGAAAAAGCCTATTCAGTTACAATACTGTATCTTGGTTCCTCCATCAATAAATTCTCTCCCGTAAAATGAATTATTTTCTCTTTCCAAATAAAATTGAGATACATATAATATCTCATAAAGTCTGCATAATTCTTAGTATTACATCCCATTTTCTGGGGAACATCCAGAATTCTTCTTCCACTCCTAAACTACACAGTAGGACGTAGCTAAGAGATCATCATTATTCCCTGTCCTTCCCCACTACCCCTTCCCTACATTTCTGCCCTCCTCCTTGCTATACTGATCCTTTTCACATTAGCCCTGCCCCCACGTTCTCAGCCCTGTGTTTTCATCCTACTTCCTGTGTGAACACTGCCACACTCCCTCTTCCTTTGCAGTTCCTGTCAATTCCAATTCCTCTGAACTTTCTCAGATTTTTGATGCATTTCCTTATCCCCTCCTTAATGCTTCTGCCCAAATGGCAATTCCCGACCCTTCAACTCCTCATGTGCCATCACAGTACTTCTGCTTCTGGATAACTCTTTCATCTCTCAGTTTGTTTTTAATTCAAATTTTCTTTTCTTGTTCTTCACATTTAACTGATCTTCATGTTATCTCTTAAACATTTCAGGCGCCCCTTACTTTGTGAGTCTTCCTTTACTTGTGTTATCATTTTTTGTTGCTTCCCAGCCAAATTTACTTGACCACTTAATCCCTAGATTGATGTAAACTTCAGGAAAGAAGTCTAAATTTAGTCCAAACAAAAGAAGCTTGTGGTCACCTTAATCACAGAAAATCTCACCTCTAATACCAAGACTCTTTGAGCTGATGTCTCTGTCCCCACCAAGAGCAGCTACACACAGTAAGCATTTTGCATACAGAAGAGCTTAAGCTTTGTGCTAACAAGCATGAGACTGTGTGGGGAAAAGGCTACCAAGAAAAAAAGTCCTGCCATCAATTTGCAATAAAGTCAATAGTTACAAACTTCAAACTTCTGCTTGTCCCATAACTAGAAGTACATTTTCCAGCTCGGTTAAAGAAAAAAAAAAAATCTGTCTCAGTTAAAACGGACCAAAGGAGAGATTTTAATGCTATATGAAACCTGGGTGTAACCACCTTGTACAGCTTTACAAGTATGATTCTCAGTAATTCTATTTTCCCATAAGCAACTTCCAGCACTGATGAAAGAGTAAACAAGGAGAAACACAATTTCTCCTAATGTGAACCTCTTGCACATTTGACTATGCTACAAAGGTGAAAGTACTGTTGTCCTGCATAGCAGCGGTAATTGCTGTAAATGCACGTTTACAGTGTTTTTCAAGCACTTCTGGAAGCAGGAGGGGAACTGGTTACTTGCTTGCCACTCATCCAGGAATACTTGCAATCTCTAAGTAAGAACACCTCTCCTCAATTTAACAGTCATGGTCTGCATTTCTGCATTCATTGCATCAATTTTTTTTAGACGTAAATATTTCTCCTCTTCTTTCCATCCCTGCCTTTTTAATACTCTGTGCTACAACAGATATCATTCTAGTCTTCAGAGGATTTGTCAGAAATATTTGCTAGTTACCATCTTAGCTCTTTCAGAATCCTGGGAATAAGTTAACCAGCCCCAGCAAACTGAGTGCTTTAAGCTCACAATCTTGTTTATTGCCTTGCTTACTTGTATCTCTATTCCTGCTATCCATTCTACCTTCTCCCACACTGTGAGCTCAAAAACTGCAGCATAGCACTTGTTTAGATTTGGCAATACCTACTACATTCTAACTGCATATTATCTCTTCTTTTCCTCCTCACAACTTTATGTGCTTGAGAGTGTTTTTGTTTTCTTTACTGTCTCCTGTCATTCCTAAGCAAATGACCTTTGCAAATTTGCCTTTTATCTTTACACATATTCTTTAACACAGAACTTTCCTCTGAATACCTGGCTTTTTCTTCCCATGTCTGACAGGTTCAGATCATTTGTGACATTCTTCCTGAGGTGTTTCAAGTCTGTAGATTTTCCCATAATTTTGCTCTTTCCTGGGATATTTAATGAACATTTTTCAGGCTTTAGGACATAAACTCTCTTCAGTTCTATCAACCTCACCAGCTCTCAGTTTAATAACTTTTTCCCTAAAAATATATATATATGTTTTGCTTTTAGTACACAATTAATTCAGCCCCTACTATTCAACAAACATTTCACTTGTTTCCACAACACCTACTTGATTCCTGCCTTTAAATCAGCGACTCTCACATTAGCCTCTCCTGCTTCTGTTTCCTTGTATAAAAGCCAGCATCTTGGCTTGCTGTGACAGATGCCTGACTATAACATGGCTTTTTCCCTCTCTAGCAACTTCATGAAGAATATAAGATTTATTTGGAAACAGCAAGGACTGAGAACAAGTGAAGGTTCTTGCCACTGGCCCATCCATGAGAGACATTTCATCTCAGCATGAAGCCCACCTGAACTCCAGCCATTGTTCCAGTACCTTGGACAGGGCTGGGCCAAGGCAGGCACCTCCACAGAGGTAGGACAAAGCATCAGTAATCGCTGTGATAAAGGAGTTTCAAGAAATTAAGAAAGATAAGGAGACTGTAAACATTTAGAAAGCACAGAGAAGCTTGATATCCAAGACAAGAGAGGGAAGAGTTAACCTAAACAAGGCTAGACCTGACTTTTGTGGATCTTTAAGTGGAAAGGTTGTTTCTGGGAAACTGGGGCAGACAGATCGTGTGGGCTGTCAGGAGTGAGGCTCAGAAGGTGCAGTGCTGGAGTTTACACAGGGAATGGCTGTATGTAATACATATACATACTGGCACATATGGAAGGTGGAAATTATTAAAAAATAATAGATTTAAGAGTTGAACTAAGTGTTTAATAACCACTACTCCAATGCATATGAAGAAAAAGAAAGCAGTTCACAGTGGTTCAGCTACTAACACACTACACTAGTCAGGTGCACCAAGTTTCCTTGCATTTCTCCACCTGTATTCATCAGCCATATCCACCTGACATGTGGACTGTAAGAACTTCGGAGCAGGGATTAGGCTTTTGTCCTGTGACTTTGCAACATATTTCAGAATAAAGGCTTCACCTTTACCTAACATTGCTGCATATTATGGAATACAGAGAACATGAAGATAAGACGAGGAAGTGAAGGTGGTTAAACCTAAGCAGAAGTAGCCACTTTCTACATTACTGTCTTCTAGCATCAGCATGAAGTGCACTAGATTCAGATAAGATGATTCTGAAAAACACAGCAACATTATGGAAAAATCAAAACACGAAACCCACAATAAGTAAAATACTTCAGAAAGACACATATTTTTCATTCATCCTCCTAGGAAGAATGGGGGCACTTGGTAATGTGAAGCAGATTCATCACCAAATGCACCAAGGTAAGGTGCACAGAAATCTATTTATATGGTTTGACATTGTTTTAACTGACTGCACATTGACTTTAAAGGTTTAAGGTTTAAACTGACTATTTAAAAATAAATGCACAAAGCTCCAGCTGAAGATGAACAGTTTAGCTCCTGTATTTCTGCAATTTTCATCCTCTATATTTCTCTCAAAAAGAAAACAATTCCCACACTCCTTTTAAAATCATCATGCCTTTTGTGTTATAATGACTTTTCCAGAAATCTCTTTCGACACTGATGACAGAGAATCATAATTCCAGAAAGGAAGCAGAAGTGGAACAAAATAAAAAGTTTTAAACAACATGTATTTATGGAAGTGTATTTAGTAATGAGGTAAGAAAAGTGTGCAAATATGTTCCACTAAAAAAGCATGCTATAGTGGGCAAAAATATATATTTTATTAAAAAGAAATATACAAGAAACAGTAGCAAATTTCTCAAAATGCACTACAGTATATAACATTTCCTACTGCTTCTCAAACTATACAGAAATACCCTCTTCATGTAACTTTTAAACCCAAGGCACAAACACAGACTATAAGAAAACAGAATCCTGTCCTATAAATGTAGCGAGCAAAAAGTAAACATCCAGGTGTATCCATGTGTCCAGAGTCACATGCCCCCACCCTACCAAGCTGTTATTACATCTCCCCCTTTTTAGCTTTGCAGAACCAAAATGCAGAAGACAAAATTACAGAATTGTACCACACAAGAGGGAATCAAATTCAATAAGCATCAATCCCTTACCCCTCTCCAAGCCAGCTGAAAACCGTGGATTGCCTTAGGTGGCAAGAAGATGTTGCCATTTCTTATAGAAAATACTTGCATTATAAATGACAGTGAGGAAGAAAAGGATTTGATACTGAAATGACATGCTGCATTTGTAGGAGTGGCAATTCAAAAAAAATCTTTTAAAGAGTAAAATAACAGAATTATTGAGGTATAATCATCATGGAATGGGACCTACAAAACAAAGGCAAGTAGACACCTGAAATTACAAGTTATGCCTTTAACATTAATTTCTCAGCTTTTACAAAAATTCCTTGAGAGTGGTTTCTAAATAGACTGTAAACAATTGAATATATTTCTATCCAGAGAACTAAAACCATCTTTGGTACCACTATACTGTTTCTTTCAGTTGTACACTTGACATATTTCCAACACGTTTGTCCTGTATACTTTTTAGAACACATTTATTCTGGTGGCAAATGCCACTATGCTGTCGAGATGTTCCAGTAACCTATTAAACTTCTCTCAATGTTTTCATTCTCCTCTCTTCATAGGGAAACCTGTGCACGCAGTAAAGTTTAAGCAAGGGTAAACTTTGTACCTCAAGTCCTGACTTAGATGGAAATGTCTTCAGCACAAGGACTGTCTGCTACTCTCTGTTTACCTATCAGCCTGCAAAACAGCTCCCTATCCTACTTACTTGGTCCAGCACTGGACCCCAATAAACAGTCAGAACAGAAATATGGGATTCACTTCCACTCATTATTGTAAACCTTAACTCATGCTTAAAAAAAAAAAAAAAAAAAAAAAAAA